>CBVK0102959257.1:238-22266 GCA_900067695.1 Picea abies
GCATCAAAGCTAAATTCTAACTTATCATCCTTGGAAGCTAGCACAACAGGCTTTATGTATCCAGTCTCTACTACATCCCATACATCATCTCCTAAGACCATTAGGTATGTTCTCATTCTAACCTTCAAGAAGGAAAAATTCATTCCATCAAATAGAGGATGCCTAGTGAGTGAAGTTCCTTCATGGCTTGTCATTTTTAAGCTCTAGGATCTACCCTTAGATAAAAGGGGGCCGACTCTGATAAAAATTATTGGAAAACTGAGAGGGGGGGTGAATCAGTTGTTACCAAGCTTAAACAATTATGCTTCTTTTAAAACTCTTTGCAGAAACACTGAATGATGATCACAATAATGCAGGGAAATAAACACTGGCACATTCAGCATTAGTCACATATATGAGAAACACAGAGACATATATTTTACGAGGAAACCCATACAGGTTAAAATCCTCTTTTTCTTTATATGATAAGTAATAATTACATTCTTTACATTATCATACATATGAGAACCAACTCATAATGAGGCTACAACCTCTGTTTTGCAAGATGCAACTTGCTGAGATCACCAACTCTCTGTTTTCTCTAGCACCCACTAGAAGGAAGCACCAACTCCCTAGTTTCTCTAGCACCAACTAGAAGGAAGCACCAACTCCCTGGTTTCTCGAGAACCAACTAGAAGAAAGCACAAACTCCCTAGTTTCTCCAACACCAACTAGAAGGAAGCACCAACTCCCTGGTTTCTCTAGCACCAACTAGAAGGAAGCACCTACTCCCTCAGTGTTTCCAGCACCAACTAGATGGAAGCACCAACTTCCAATCATACATGCAACCAACTTGTATAACAGAGAACAATAGTTCTCCCTTGCACCACCCTGCCACCCTGGTTTCTCTGGCTGCAACCAGATGGAAGCTACAACTCCCTGTGTTCAAGCACCCACTTGAACCTCTAAGGACAACAATCCTCCCGAGCACCTCCCAACCACCCTGAAATATTAATTCTTTGTTACTAAAACTTATTACAGTGATATAATGTTCAACAATGGCTTACCAGACTCATCACTCTTCTACTGCATTTCGTTACTCTGTCTGCCTCATTGCCTTCCTGCACACATCACTTGCATTGTCTGTTCTTCTACCTTTTATGCTCTGTGTGCCATACCCATTCACTGCACAGTTCCTCTTCTATGTTATTCAGCTGTTGCACTCTCCTCCTTCTTCACACATGAATCACCTTTACCAACAACAACCACAACAAACTCCAATAGCAACAATAACCCTTCTCTTCTCTGTACTGTGTATATATAGCTTCTATGCACCTTGTACATGCAATGTTCGCAATGCCTCTGCATGCTGACTCCACGTCGTTATCCTCCACCTCTCGAGTGCTCTGTCTAATCATCATTGTGACTCTTCAGCTTCTCTGGTGGTTCGCCTCGCGTGCCCAGCATCATTGTATGTTATACTGAGATTCCTCAGCCTCTCTGGCAGTTTGAGACTCTTCGTCTTCTCCGTGATAGTCGAACTCACTTTCTCTATTTCAGTTACAAGCCTCAATGCCCCTCCAGTTGTTAATCGCCTTCACAAACATCTTCATCCCTCTTGAAGATTCTCATAGGCTCTTCACCTTCTCTATCAATCATCCTCAAGTGTCTTTGAGTCCTTTGGATGAAACCATCAATGGTTTCTGGCAGTTATACTATGTCGTGCTATAGTTGCCCTCCGATATTATTCAAATTCATCTGCACCGTTGGATATGCCGCGAGAAAATTTGGATGGCCCGAATCTATTCTCCCAGATCTACGGTCGGGATTGGATTTCGGAGCCCCCTTTCCATTCTACCTTTAAGCGGAGGGGGGGGGTCCGAAATTGGGCACGCATCTCCCGAGAAACCAGGATTAGAGTGCCCAGATCAATGGCGCTCAAGTGATTCTGGATCCTCCTTGCCTTTCTGCCTTTAATACCGGTGGGGGGGATCCAGAATGGTGGGGTATTGACGAAGGACCCCACTCCTAACGTGTCACCTTTTGTGTCATTCTCTAGCTGATCGTGCGACAAGGATTGTTCTCTTTAGCCCCTTCTCGTCCTCCGACATCTGTCCATCTCCCGATTGGTGTAAATCTGCTGACATCACACATGGATTGACACGTGTCACTCTGATTCGTGACTTACATGTGCCTAAAATGTTGAATCAGTCTGACACTTGTCATTACTTGGTTGTGCCACGTGTTCCTAGCTAACGTGGTCTACTGACATGAGACGGGTCGACAGTCTAGATCACATCTTGATCCGACGGTTCAGATTCAGTCGGGATTTCACACATTGCGATTTCAGGATTCTTGATGTCAATATTCTTTGACATCTCCAACACTCGATCCTTGAAACCCTGACATGGACTAGAATCCATGGTCCAAATTCAACCTTAATCTGATGGTTCAGATTACATCGTGATTTCACATATCGCGATATCAGGATTCCTAATGTCAATAATCTTTGACATGTCCAACTCTCGATCCCTGAAACTCTGACAAAGAGTGGAATCAATAGTCAAGATTTAACCTTAATTTGACGGCTCAGATTACATCGTGATTTCACATATCGTGACATCGAGATTCCTGTTGCATTGTTTCTTTGACATTTCCAACACGCGATACTTGAAACTTTGATCAACGGTTTAGATGTGATCTTCATTTGACGGCTCAGATTACGCCGGGATTTTTCATATCTAGAAATCAGGATTCTTGTTGCATTGTTTCTTTGACATATCAAACACGTGATCCTTGAAACTCTGATCAACGGTTCAGATGTGATCTTCATTTGACGGCTCATATTACACCGAGATTTTTCATATCGATATTACACTCACTTCTCCTTGCACTTTAAATAACGTGCAGGTTTTCCTCGATCCAAAGGTGGTCGGACCCTATGCTCAGATCTGATGCCTGAGATCTATTCTCCTCTTCAGCTACCTCTTCTTGTCTTTCTTCAAATCTGACGACCCTCATGCTGTTGGTAATTTTGGATGGGATCCAATGATCATAAATGCTTCTCGGGCCTTCAATCATTCGATCTTCCTGGACTTATCTTATCTTTGCTTGTTGATCATCGCTGTTGTACTCAAGCCATCATTATTGTTGTACTTGCCATCAATGACAAGCTTACACTGCCTGTAAAACATACTAAACATCCTCTGCACTATCTCTTCTGATCTTATAGAGGTTGCTCTGCAGCTTCTTCCCAAAATGCTTTTGGTTCCCGTCTATTACATTCTTCTGGTATTCATTCCATCTTTATTTCTGTACTTGCCATCAATGACAACCTGTTAAACATTTCCAACATGGTTATCCAAGGTGAGACTATATAAGCATGGATCCATTGAATAACATGTTCATCAAACTGAAACCTTTGAAGAACCTCATAAACAAAGTAATGACAAACCCTTTCAAAGGTTTTCACCATATACATCTTTATTACCATTCATTTATTCTTATTTTCTCTACTAGTATGTTGGTTTTCTTGAACTAGAATAATATTATCCATAATTTTCCTCTTATGCATAAATTCACCTTGATTTTTGGAAAACAATCTTGGAAGAACCACTTTTAGGGTATTGGATATAATTTTGGTAAATATATTGTAGGATAAATTACATAGAGAAATGGACCATAATCTTTCAAAATTTGTAGCATTTGTTTCTTTTCGGATTAGTGGAAGAAAGGGTGAGTTTTTGCACCCCCACTACCTTTTTTATTTTTTAAAGAATAATTTAGCATTTTTTGGAGGTCATGGTTCACAATATCCCAAAATTCCCTAAATAAATGCATGGAAAATCTTTCAATCCTAAGATTTTTTTATAGATCAAGTCCCCATACTACTTGATATATTTCTTATTCTTGGATTTATTTTAGAAATGCTTGATTTTATTCCCTCAATAGAATAATAGGCATGTGCTCTAACATTTCTCACATCTATTTTGGATTTTCCTTATCTTATTTTGTATACATGTTTTCAAAGTGAGATATAACTACTTACTTAACCACTATGAAGTATTCTACCATCATTCCATCTTCCAAATGGATTTCTTTGAATGTGTTTCTGTTTCTTCTAGCTTGAGATTGCTTATGGAAGAAGGTTGCATTCCTATATCCTTCTCTTAACCATAAACTTTGAGATTTTTATCTCCAATATTCTTCTTATTTTCTGAAACAAACATGCAATTTATGGTATATATTTATTTCTTCCTTTATCATGTGTTCATCTACTTGTTCAATATCCATGCTTCCCTATATCACTTCTAGTTATTTATGATATTCCTTCTTTTCTTGATATAGGGATATATAAGAAAGATTAACTCATTGTTTTATCTCTTGCACAATGTTTCCTATATTTTCTTCCCAAACATAGGATGGAGATCCTAAAATTGGTTTGTTCCAAGATTCTATGATCAATCTAACAACTTATTCATTCTATAACAATAAGGGGTTAAACATGAAAGGAATGGAGAAAAAAATTTGCGGTGACTCAATTGTTAGTACAATGGGATTGTGGTATGAGGCACTAGAAGGAACTATCTTGGAAGAAGTTGACTTTCCAAAAAGAAGTCATTGTGTACTAAAAACCTAACTAGATGGGATGCAATAAAACCATGACCAACCCTCTTATTCTTCCAAGTATATTTACCTTTGTCTCATTTGACATCCACCAAATCCCATTATGAAATCAAATCTTCCATTATTTCTCTCGTGAGGTATCAGACTATAATTCCACCATTTTTCTTCCAATCTAAGATGACCGTATTGAAGTACCCTGCCATTACACTTGGACTTACCAAATCATATTACATGGATGTTTGCAAGGTTTTGTAGCATCCAAATTTTTCCAAATATCTAGCCAACATATAAACATTGAAAAGAATGAAACACTTACTTGATTCTGGAAGAAACAAATGAGTTGTTATCTAGTGTTGTGAGTTGCAAGATGGTACCATTGTAAACTTCACGGGGCTCCACATAGTATTGATTCCATCAGAGGCCCCTCTTGAGATTATTTTTATACCCTCATTGTTCATCCATTACTTCTTCCCAACATTTAGGACTTCATTTTCATCCATATTTATCTCCAAGATTAATATTGCATTGAGATTTTCCATTTTGATTAGATCCTTTAGTTCTTCTTCCTTAGTTTTATTGCTCAACCCTCTACAATTCTAGGAGACCACTATAATTATTTGAGATAGGAAGTGGATCCTCCAAATGGTTCCTAAGATACTTCGTTCTTGAACCATTTTATTCCTTGATTTATTTCACTCCTGATCAGGATATTATCTATCGTTTGTTGTGTTCCCATTTCCCTTTCTTTTGTTTCTATCTATTATCTCACATTTTTTTGAGTTTTTCTTCCTAGTTTATTGGCGATCCTTTCCTCTTACATTTACCCTTTCTCTAGTGTTTGTTGAGCCTTCCTAGAAGTTTTCATCTTTGTTGGTTGTACTATTACTTTTTAGTTATACGATCAATCTCCCCTCTTCCATCTGAACCCTTCATTTCTTCTTCATTGTCATACATTGGACTATGATTATCTAGAAAATAAAAGGATTGAAAGGATTTTGGGGTGAGTACATGATCCATTGTTTCCTTTTGAGATGGTGATCCATTTCCATGATTCTCATAAACCATAGTCGATACATAAAAACTATTTGAGGTTGTTGAAGGCCCATACCAAATGCCTCTATATCAAGGGTTTGATGATTGACGTGGCCCATATGTTGATTTGATTGGAACATATATTGAATGATTTTTGGATGAATAAAGCTTCGAGTTTGATTAATTTCCTTTGTTAGGATGCATTTTCTTCTTTACATTTTTTCAGACCTCACCTTGTTTTGTAGATGTTGGTTTATCCATCTAGTTCTTTTTATAGTCTTTTGAAAAGTGGAAATATTCATGGAATATCATATATTTAAATAGAAACTTATCATATTAAATTATTTTTACATGAGCATATTTTTCCAAGCATAGGAATATTTCTTTAGGAAAACATTTTTCCAATTTGACTTCAACACTTCCTAGCACAAGCATACATCCTAGATTTATCCTTTTTTGCAACTCATATTAATGCTAGAAAATAATTGGTATATTTATATTTGTAATTTCATTTATGTTTTAAAGAACATAGTTTGAAACCATACCCAAAGGCCTATTAATTGATATGATGCTGTTTTGTAACATACCCAGCCTCCTTTATAGCCTTGTTGAGGATATGGGGTACTTAAAAAAACAAAATTTCTACCTCTACTGCGTCATAGCTATGGACTAATAAAACACATAACATAGACCCACGATTCATAAATTTGTGTCTCTATATTGAAATTTAATGCTATCTATACCATTTAAGTTGGTATTTATCTTAAATATACCAATTACAACAATAATAAATCACATCAATCACAAACGTTATACTTATCTATGACTAGTGTTGACCAATGTTGAATCAATCTTTGGGAACAATTTCCTCTCAACGATAGGAAATCCAATGGTATTCCCACCCATGCATCAATACCATGGAATGATGTAATCATCTAAACAAATTTTTTAGCATAGCCTACTGAGCCTAATCCATGGGGATTCAATCTGGGAACTTGCTAACATAGAACTAACCAAATTTCTAGCAACATTGGAGACAATTAGTTGAGATAATCCCTTTATATATATATATATATATATATATATAATATTATGTTGACTTATGTCACTTGTCATGTCAACATTAAACATGGAAATTACACATCTCTCTCATACTAGGTTGGACCTCACTACTGTCATTGTGACCGCCTTGCTTTATTTCATTAAATGATATTATCTAGGGTCTTAAGTCATCCTCCCGAAGAATGGCTCTTGTAGTTGCATTAATTTTAGCAGAAACCTTGCCTTGATCCTCGTTTTCTTTGAAAAATCACATTGGTTTACCATTGATAAAGGTGGCTATCCAAGGTGAGCCTATATAAGCATGGATCCATTGAATAACATGTTCATCAAAATGAAACCTCTGAAGAACCTCATAAACAAAGGAATGACAAACCCTATCAAAGGCATTCACCATATTCATCTTTATTACCATTCCTTTATTCTTATTTTCTTTGCTAGTATGAATTTTTTCTTGAACTAGAATAATATTATCCATAAGTTTCCCCTTATGCATAAATCCACCTTGATTTTTGGAAAATAATCTTGGAAGAACCACTTTTAGGATATTGGATATAATTTTGGTAAACATATTGTAGGATAAATTACATAGAGAAATGGGCCATAATCTTTCAAAATTAGTAGCAATTGTTTCTTTTTGGATTAGTGGAAGAAAGGGTGAGTTTTTTCACCCCCTACTTCTTTTTATTTTTTAAAGAATAATTTAGCATTTTGTTGGAGTTCATGTTTCACAATATCCCAAAATTCCATGAATAAATGGATAAAAAATCCTTCCATCATAAGAGTTTTTTATAGATCAAATCTCCATACTACTTGATATATTTCTTATTCATGGATTTATTTTAGAAAGGCTTGATTTTCTTCCCTTGACAGAGTAATAGGCATGTGCTCTAACATTTTTGCATCTATTCTGGATTTTCCTTATCTTCTTTTGTATACAAGTCTTCACAGTGAGATATAACTACCTCTTTAACCACTATGAAGTATTCTACCCTCATTCCATCTTCCAAATGGATTTCTTTGAATGTGTTTCTATTTCTTCTAGCTTGATATTGCTTATGGAAGAAGGTTGTATTCTTATATCCTTCTCTTAACCATAAACTTTGAGATGTTTATCTCCAATATTCTTCTTATTTTCTAAAACAAACATGCAATTTATGGTATATATTTATTTCTTCCTTTATGATGTGTTCATATACCTCTTCAGTATCCATGCTTCCCTATATCACTTATATTTGTTTATGATATTCCTTCTTTTCTTGATATAGGGATATATAAGAAATATTAACTCATTGTTTTATATCGTGCACAAATTTTCTTATATTTTCTTCCCAAACAAGGATGAAGATACTCAAATTTGTTTCTTCCAAGATTCTATGATCAATCTTGCAACTTATTCATTCTATAACCATAAGGGGTTAAACATGAAAGGAATGGAGACAAAATTTTGTGGTGACTCAAATGTTAGTACAATGAAATTGTGGTATGAGGCACTAAAAGGAACTATCTTGGAAGAAGTTGATTTCCCAAAAAGAAGTCATTATGTACTAAAAACCTAACTAGATGGGATGCAATAAAACCAGGACCAACCCTCTTATTCTTCCACGTAGATTTCCTTTGTCTCATTTGACATCCACCAAATCCCAATATGAAATCAAATCTTCCATTGTTTCACTCGTGAGGTATCGAACTATAATTCCACATGTTTTCTCCCAATCTAATATGAACGTATTGAAGTACCCTACCATCACACTTTGACTTACCAAAGCATGTTATTTGTAGGCCTGGAAGGTTTTCTAGCATCCAAATTTTTCCAAATATCTAGCCAACATATAAACATTGAAAAGAATGAAACACTTACTTGACTCTGAATGAAACAAATGAGTTGTTATCTAGTGTTGTCAGTTGCAAGATGCTACCATTGTAATCTTCACGGGGCCCCACATAGTATTTATTCCATCAGAGGCCCCCCTTGAGATTATTGTTGTACCCTCATTGTTCATCCATTACTTATTCCCAACATTCAGGACTTCCTTTTCTTCCATATTTGTCTCCTAGATTAATATTGCATTGGGATTTTCCATCTTGATTAGATCCTTTAGTTCTTCTTCCTTAGTTTTGTTGCTCAACCATCTACAATTCTAGGAGACCACTATCATTATTTGATATAGGAAGTGGGTCCTCCTCCAAATGGTTCCTAAGATACTTGGTTCTTGAACCATTTTATTCCTTGATTTCTTTCACTCCCGATCATGATATTATCTATGGTTTGTTGTGTTCCCATTGCCCTTTCTTTTGTTCTTATCTATTCTCTCACACTTTTTTGAGTTTTTATTCCTAGTATATTGGCAATCCTTTCCTCTTACATTTACCCTTCCTCTAGTTTTTGTTGAGCCTTCTTGCAAGTTTTCATCTTTGTTTATTGTACTATTACTTTTTAGTTATACGATCAATCTCCCCTTTTCCATCTGAACCCTTCATTTCTTCTTCATTTTCATACATTGGATTCTTATTATCTAGAAAACAAAAGGATTGAAAGGATTTTGGGGTGAGGACATGATCCATTGTCTCCTTATGAGATGGTGATTCATTTCCATGATTCTCATAAACCGTAGTCGATACATAAAAACTATTTGAGGTTGTGGAAGGCCCATACCAAATGCCTCTATATCAAGGGTTTGATGATTGAGGTGGCCTAGATGTTGATTTGATTGGAACATATATTGAATGCTTTATCCATCTGGTTCTTTTTATAGTCTCTTGAAAAGTGGAAATATTCATGGAATATCTTACATTTAAATGGAAGCTTATCAAATTAATTTTTTTTTACATGAGCACATTTTCCCAGGCATATTTCTTTAGGAAAACATTTTTTCAAGTTGACTTCAACACTTCTTAGCACAAGCATACATCCTAGATTTAGCCTTTTTTGCAACTCATACTAATGCTAGAAAATAATTAGTGTATTTATATTTGTAATTTCATTTATGTTTTAAACCACATAGTTTGAAACCATACCCCAAGGCCTATCAATTTATCTGATGCCATTTTGTAACATGCCCAACTTGAATACATCCTTGTTGAGGATATGGGGCACTTAAGAAAACAAAATGTCTACCTCTATTGCTACATAGCTATGGACTAATAACACACATAGCATAGACCCACAATTCATAAATTTGTGTCTCTGTATTGCAATTTAATGCTATCTATACCATTTAAGTTGGTATTTAGCATAAATATACCAATTATAACAATAATAAATCACATCAATAACAAAAGTTATACTTATCTATGACTAGTGTTGAACAATGTTGAATGGATGTTCGGGAACAATTTCCTCTCAACGATAGGAAATCCAATGGTATTGCCACCCATGCATCAATACCATGGAATGATGTAATCATCTAAACAAAAAATTTAGCATAGACTACTGAGTCTAATCCACATGGATTCAATCTGGGAACTTTCTAACATAGAACTAACCAAATTTCTAGCAACATTGGAGAGAATTACTTGAGATAATCCCTTGAAATGTCTGTCTGTGTGTGTGTGTGTGTATTATTTTGTATTAAGCTATTTTTTATTATTTTAAAAAATATATAATATTATGTGTACTTATGTCACTTTTTATGTCAACATTAAACATGGAAATTACACATCTCTCTCATACTAGATTGGAAATCACTACTGTCATTGTGACCAACTTACTTTATTTCATTAAGTGATATTCTAAGTTATTTTGGTTAAAATTTGTTATTCCCTAGGTATTTAGACATTTTCAATCCTTTTATGCTCATTCTAATGTTTTTTAAGGTTTTACATACCATCCAAATTTTACTATCAAAAAAGTGTCTTTATAAAATTAATGATAATTGATATGTGGAAAATGGTTGCAATCACAGGAGGAGCTAATTGGCATAGTGTAATGATCCAGGATCTTGGGAGGGATACACAATAATATAATGTTTGACCTATCATTTTGGGATATTTTAAACTTGATGTGATTATGCATCATACCTTGGCTAAATATTTTGTTGCATAATGTATTGATCTACCTAGCTAGACTTATGGATTCAATGATATGTGGACATCCATACCATCCTATGTTAACCATATGCTTTCAACATATGGCTTCTACTATTATGTATTTGATTATGTTAGTTAAGTGGTTCCAATATTTTATCATGGTTCTAGTATGTTATCAAAATGATGATGATGTCAACATGTGGTTATAGTAATATATCTTGCTTGATGATGTTAGTTATGTAGTTTCTATGTGTTTTCAACATATGCTTTCCACTATTACATATTTGATGATGTTAGTTGTGATTCCAATATTTATCATAGTTTGAGTGTTTTATCAATATGATTATGTTATTATTTGTTATGTAATTTCCAGTTTCATTTTATTAGCTGTCAACATATGCTTTCCACTATTACATATTTGATGATGTTAGTTGTGATTCCAATATTTATCATAGTTTGAGTATTTTATCATGATGATTATGTTATTATTTAGTTGTAATATTATATCATGTCGATGAAGTCATTTATGTAATTTCCATTTCTACACATGATTAGAATGTTATATTAGAATACTTGGTTTGGATTTGTTGTTTACGTAAAGATGCAAATGCATATGAGTTTACATATTTGGGAAATGTTAATGATTTATGGATTTATGATTCAGACTCTTGGGATGACTACACAGTAATATAATGTTTGACCTAGAATTTTGGGATATTTTGCATTTGATGTGATTATGTGTATATCCATACCATTCCATGTTAACCATATTTTTTCAACATATGGCTTCTACTATTATGTATTTCATGATGTTAGTTAAGTGGTTCCTATATTTTATCATGGTTCTAGTATGTTATCGGGATGATGATGATGTCAACATGTGATTATAGTAATATATATTGTTGTATGATTTTAGTTATGTAATTTCCATTTCCATTCTATGTGTTGTCAACATATGCTTTCCACTATTACATATTTTATGATGTTAGTTGCGACTCTAATAGTTATCACGGTTCTGGTGTTTTATCATGATTATTATGTTATTATGTGGTTGTAGTATTATATAATTCCTAATGATGTCATTTATGTAATTTCCATTTCTACCCATGATTACAATGCTATATTATAATACTTTATTTGGATTTGATGTTTATGTAAAGAGAAATTAAATATGAGTTTCTTTATATGGGAAATGTTAATGATTTATGAATTATTGTATGATGAAGTTATATATGGATGCATGTGTATGTCATTGGTAAGTACAATTTTGCAAGATCCAAGGTTTACACAAATTGTTCATATTATAGACATGGTCTCAAGATCCATCATTTACACAACAGTGGTTGGGACTAGTATTGATTATTGAATATGGACCATGCACGCCTAGATACTAGAAGTCATGGGATGATGAGAGATTCATGGAACTCCCATAGAAATGTGATGGTGATTTTAAAATTCCTAATGGGGTATTTAGGTTGATATATTTCAACACACTCACATTATAATAATAGTTGTAGTAGTAGTAGTTAGAGGATTGTATAGGTGTCAAAATCAGTGGGGGATGAGTTGTCACCGTAACGTGATTTATTCTAGGAACATAAATTCATATTCACCCGGTGATAATATTCCCTATTATCCCTGCACAACACCAATAAAAGAGTTGTGTTCTTTGCAACGTAATCCTTCAAGCAGTCTTGTTTCCTGCCAATGTTATAATGCAAGCTAGTTGTTACCAATTGTTGATATCTTCTCCAATGCTAATAGTATTTTTGGTCATGGATGTCACATATATATGAAAACAAATATAAAATAAAATGAACTAGGTTTTTTCTCAAGCAACCCATGTATCTTAATTTGGATAACAAATTCCAAAGTTCGTAAAAATTAATTAACATAGAAAAAGGTTGGAGAACTTGGGATAAAATATGGGAATCAAAAAAATATTATTATATATATCTTATCTTGCTTAGTGCCTTTTTTCCCCTCGTGTTGGCTCATATCCCCCTTTATACTCTTTCACATATTTTTAGTGGTTTTATTAATATAATCAAAATGTACATGCATATAAAAATGTGGGAATGGTTACCCTCCTAGTGAAGATTTAAGGTATCATGTCATGATTTAAACATAAAACCACATGTCTAGATGTCTAGGCTTATAGCCAAGTTATCATCAAATTATATGTTATGATCTAAGGGTCATAATCAAGTTACTAACAAGCTAGTTAGGACCTAAAAATAAATCCATTTGACCAAATTAATTGGTAGCATAGGACATGGGTGTAGAATTGGTAGATTCTATAACACCATCATCCACATTATGTTGGCCTTGAACATTATGGGATTGGACCCATATGATCTAGGAGCATTTAGGTGAGTAGATAAGTCACTGCATTGAGATTACATTAAGTCCATCTCTTGAGATATTAAGATGGAATTTTCATCACATAGGTTGTTGTATGGAAACATAGTTAGATATTTAAGGAAGAAGATACTTTACAAACCAATCCAATATGAGATAAGGATATAAGGGGATATTACATAGACTATGCATATGCCTCCACTATTGGGTATGATCTACAATGTGTGTAATGGTAGAGTGTTTAAATGTAGTCAATAATTTTTCACTAATCTCATATCAAATGTGTATTTGGAAGTTCTTTAGAAACCCTGTCACTATAGTCATAAAGGTAGAATATACACTAGAGGAAAGGCTTGTGTACTATGTAGCATCCACCTTTATGAGGGTTGATTGGAAAAACATAGATTTTACAAAATATTTAGTATTACTATTAGAGTAACACCATAACTAAAATGTCATAATAGGATTACTATGGTGTTATTTGGTATTACCTTAAAACATACAATGTAACGAGGAGCATTGGTAGGGATAGTCGACAAAGTGGTTTCCTGGTGTATAGGATCATATGTTAATTCAATTGAATATTAAAGGTTCAAGGTAGCTAGAATAGCTAAATGAGGGTTGTGTAGAAAGGTCCCCCCTTACAAAGGGGGAGGGGGAGGATTTTTCAAAGGGTTTCTTTGGTTTCCTTCGAAAGGGTTTCTTGACATGGTTCAAAGTATATTAGATGGAGGTAGTTCTCCAAATAAAGGAAGTTTTCCTATAAGTGTCTAGAAACATATAGGATATGGTGTATTCAATGTGTCAATTAATGTTTCAACTTTAAAATATGCAAATTATTGAATAACTAAATGCAAGGTTCCTTTCAAATTTCTAAAAAACTAACTCAATTAGAAAAGATAAGTGAAACATACCCTTAGGAAACTTTATCAAATCCCAAGAAAACTAGTGGATAAGAGGGAGCTTTCAAATGTGCATCCTCCACTTGGTAATGAAATTTGACAAGGGAAGATTACATAAGTGAAGGTAAGAAGATGATTTCAACAAACCTAAGTATGCTCCCAAAGGTGATGAAATTCAATGGGGATTATCAATGGTCACTATGTTTTGTTAAAGGGTATCTCACCACAAGCCAACAAGTGAGTACCATGTGGTGGAAAAACTAGGAGAATGGTCATTAAGTTGCTTGTTCACATTGTATGGTCAAGAGGCACACAACTATTTAAACTATAGTGAATTGCTTGATGTTGACAATTCTTGTTAATTTTCTTAATGAAATAAGGTTTAGTAATCCGTGATTAGTGATCATTTTTTAAGAAAACGTATGAAAGTGATATGGAAGTGTAAAAATCCTCACTCCACACTATTCTCCTTTGATTCTACACCCTCTTTTAGAGAAAGGTTGGACATGTTCTTAATTACGCAGTAAATTACAAAGGAATTTGTCCAAATCATTCAACTTAATTTTACAAGTTTGATAGAATTAGGGAGTTAATAATCACCCTCGCAATCTAAACCCAAGGCTCTTCTAATCATTGGTGTAACCAAGAAGAAATAAGTCTTTCTCTTATTTTAGTGTGTTGCGGTTTATTATAGAATTGTTATTTGACCAAATTGATTAGTTTTGCATTATTTTTGGTTTCTATAAAATTGATACTATGAATAGTTCATGAGCTAATGATTATCACAAAAATATTATCTTACTTAATGTTCTTTATTTGTGGAAAAGTAAGATTATAAAAGAAAGGTATTTGAAAAAATATGTATCTTTCACTTTTGATTTTCTGTAATTGCAATAAACTCAAACAAGAAGAACCATTAATAAATCCTAATGAACAAGAAGTAAGCACAAACAAGGAGGAAAGCTCCATTGAAATTTCAAATAAGAGTACTTATCAAAAAATAACCAAATGCATTGTATATGCTTCTTTCTTATTTAATAGATCATAAATAGAGAACAACAAATGGCTACATATAGTGAAACAAGAGGCTAAAATCTAACTCAAAAATGCCTAATTTCATTTTTTTTCATTGTCAAAAACAAATTAGCAGACAAAAACATATGATAAAGTTGCAACAACACTAGAAAAGGACATACAAAAGTACCTATATAGTGAGAGAACAAGTACACTAGTTGATCTAGGTGAACATCGGTGGGCCCCCACCTATTTCAGTGGCTCAAATTGCAGCTTTTGTCGTGGTAGTTTTTCTACAGTTTCTCAGGTCTCAAACTTTTAGGCTCGTTTTCAAGCCCTAAATGACATTTGTTTTACATGGAAGCACCTAATATATCCCTATTGGGATGTATTGGGTCATTTTAAATGTGTACTCCTTGGCTAGACCTTTCCGATGAGGTATCAAGTGCTCCAAATAGAAATTGTATGAAAAAGTTACACCCTAGGGAGGTTGATGTATCAACTACCCGCATTGAGTTCCACAAACCTTTTTGTGTTTCATCTTCCGAGGTTAGGGTTTGGGATTTTTAGGGTTTTCTCATTTAATCTTATGTTAAAAAATTCCTTTGGATCCTCATTCTAATCAACTTATTGTAAATGAGCATAGCCAACACATCTCTCTTCAGAGATAAACTACCACCATTCTAGTTAGCTTGTGTGCTTTTCATTTTATAGTCTTTTGTATTCTAGAAGCTCATTAATATAATATAAGTTTTACTATATTATTATGTTCTTTGCAATATCTCTATGCATTTCCTTGTTATATCTCTATTATATTTATGCATTCATGTTGTTCTCAAAATAATCCATATCAATGGTATTAGAGAAGTCTTTCCCTTGTCATTCTTAGTGCAAGTCCCCAACACGTTCAGGGTATAGAGAGTTGGGTATTGAGCTTGTTTCTCTTGAGGAAAACCACTCTTTCCCACCCAAGCAACCTCCCATGGAAGAATAAAAGAGGAACAATATAATGGATAATTTCACCCAGATCCTTCGATGGTTGCCAACATTAATGGAGGCGCCTTCAACTGGCAGTCACTTTCGAGGTGCGACGCCCTTTAAGGTACAAGTTAAATTTTATATTCCCTTATTTGAAATCCAAATAGATGTCGACACTTTGGAAAAATGGTTAACTCTAACAGAGGATTATTTCTTTGTCCAAAATTTTTCCAATAGTGAGAAAATCACCTTCACAATCCTAAAGGCCCTTCCCCATGTCAGATATTGGTGGGAGACTTACTGTGAGAAACATGCCAAATATGAGTCTACAATTGTTGGGTGAGGATCCACTTGGGAAGATTTTGTTTATGACATCAAGTAGAAATACTAACATGTTGGAAACTATGTTTACTAGTACACGAGATGGACAACTCTGCATCAGGAGAGAGACCAGACGGTGTTGGAGTACACAAACATATTCCATAACTTATGCACAAATATTGGTATTAAATACTCCAAGAATCACTTAGTTTTGAAGTATCGTAGTGGAATACATAGATACATCCAAACATATGTGGATTTCTTGAACATATCCTAAATACATTTCGCTTACTGATATGTTGTAAATATCGAGCAAAAGTTCAAGAAAAATAATACGCGATATTTCAGTTCTGCAAATCCATTGTAGTAGAAGCCCAATAAGGGTGGCCCTATCTCCCAAGGAAAAGGACATATCAATGATATTCATTCCCAAGACAACCAATCCAAGCCACCAACAAAGAGGGGTAATGGGAAGTCAAAGAAGGACATTGGAAAGTGATGCGAGTTCTACACAATCCCTTGGCACAATACTAATGAATGTCACTCCAAACAATAATTGTTGGTTGAGACAAAAACCTTAGAGTCAAATGTTTACTTAGACTCCAATTCACAACCAAAAAAAAGAAAATGGATAATGAATGTAGAACCCATTGTCACCATTGCTACCACCAAATTCCAACCAAAAGAACTAGAGGATCCTGAAGAAGGGGAGCACCTATTCCACTCACATATGTGGGTGAAAAGGAACCCACTCCATTTAATTTTTTACAGTGGTATCCAAAAGAACATAATCTCAAAAAAGGTCACCAAGTTATTGAACTTTAAAACAACATTGCATCCTCATCCATACACCATCAGTTGACTCATCCAAGGATGAGACATCCAAGTCAGCCACCAATGTCGCATGCACTACGACATCAAAACATTCAAAGATAAGTTATTATGTGATGTTTCCCCCCTTGAATTTTGTGAATTTTTGTTATGACAACCATATATGTGGAAGTGACATGTTATTTATGAATCTAGGCCCCGTAGTGTCATTATTACTTTTGGAGGTCAACTCTATAGCGTACCAGAGCCTGTCCCAACTACCACCATCTCTTTGATCTCTGTGAAGTAGTGTAGTGACGAGATAAAAAATATATCTCTTAATTTTTTATCATTGTATTATGCTCATTCATTAATTATTTTGACCCGAGGTTCAATATGTGCTTATGAGGCACTCTGTGCAGTTTACACAGAAAAGAGAACTAGTGAAATGTAAACTATGGATAAGAAATAAATAAGTCACAATACTTTGACCTTGAATCTTGTTTTGGTATCTCTCAATACTAAGATTTCCAAGATATCATAGGCTTAACCCTTGAATGTTCACTTAACAAGATTCATAAGTATTGTGGTTATGGAGTAGATGTGCACACTTACCAAAAAGAAACATTAAAACCTATGGTATTCAAAAATTATTATCAAACTAACATAGCAAGAGTAGACTTAGCAAACTTAATGGTCCCCATTCATAATCCTATGAATGATGTCAAAGTTATTTTAGTGGCTAGGATCTACGTAAACCCAAATTTGACATGAAATGTTAGGATGGACAATATATCATATTATAAACGATGGATGAAATATATTAACTCTAAAGGGAAAAGATCGTGTTATTGTTGGATAATAGAGGAATGTAAGAGGGAGACTGATAATGCCAAGGACATGTTTAAAATTCCGTTGGATACATATCAAAACACTATTTCAAATCTTTGAGAAGAATTGAAAAGAATATTGGATGTTTTGAATTTACCTCCTTTGCAAACTGCAAGTAATCTAGCTATGGATGAATTAAAAAAGAGTTTGAAGGAGAAAGAGGAATTTATTGTAATTTTAAAGATTGAATTTGAAAAAAATGTGATAGAGGAATTGTTAAGAACCAAATATCAATATAGCATAGAAAAACCTCATAAAAAAAGTACTAAATGCCTTGAGAAAGAGATAATTTCAAATAATAAGCCTCTTCGAGGGGGCAACCTCCTTTTACCCCACTTAAATGTTCAAGTACAAGATGATTCAAAATGAAAATGTCTCCTTGGTATATATAGGAGACTAGGAGGTATAATTACAACTAATGGTCTAAAGCCGACATAAATAAAATAACATTACTAATATAATACGCCCCAATTAAGGGGTAATGAGACAATATTAGGGCTTAACCTGCCCCTCCCCTTGAGACAAGTGTTGTCTACAATGCTTGAGTAACTCTATATGCTTCTGTATAAAAGACTCACCTTCCTAAGTGGAATCTCCAACCGGTAGTTTCCTCCATTTAATGAGATACTCTGAAATGGATCTATTCCTCAGCTGGCGAATTCTTGTGTCAGTGATGGCTTCAGGCTCCAATATGATTTTTTCTATTAATGTTTATGCCATTATTATAGTTCTTTGCATTTCATAAGATAAGAGCATAATAAGAACAATATCACTGAGAAATACACATTCACAAGAGACACAACATTTATCCTGGGAAAGGAAACCCTCTAGGGGAAGAAAACCCAACAAAAACTTCCTTATCATAAATGGCTTATACAATGTTAAAGAGATAACTCAAACCAATACAGAAAGTCCTTCCCAAGTGATGCGCCACCCTTCTTCTCCTCTCTCTAACTTGAAATTGCAGCTTTCCTCATAAGATAATGAGCAAGTGAAGTGTGTGTAAGAAGTGAGGCGCTAGCCTCTTATTTATATCAATCTGGCACGTGTGAAGAGTCACCATCTGGTATGGTCGACCTCTCACTCTAGGTGGGTAAACCCACCTTTAATTAATTCTAGCCCTTTCATTATAATTGTTGGGCCAACTTCTTATTCAACACTTTGTAATTGTTCGATGACCAATCCGCAAAAGGGGATTTGGTCCTTATACAATTACCGACATGATTAATCCTAAATGGGGATTAATCCAATAACAATAATAATAATAATGACATGACTAATACTCAATGGGGATTTAATCCAATAATAATAATGACATGATTAATCCACAATGGGGATTTAATCCAATAACAAAATAATAATAAGAATNNNACATTATTTCAACACTCCCCCTTAACAAGAAGGGTATTCTTCATCAGCATTAGGTGAGAGAGGTCTGCATCATCAGTGGCATCTGGGGGATAGTATCTTCAATATCATCTTGAACCATTGTCTAGCACATTTACGAGTCATCAGAAGTTTTCTTCATCAGCAGCATCATCATTATGGAAAGAATGTTATCATCATCTGCATCAAATATGTATCAATAAAAATGATACCTCATCACAGCACTAGGTTGTCACATCACAGTACTACACTAGCTCAATGTCACAGCGGTTAAGCTAGTAGCTCAGTGTTAGTCACATCTTTCTTTACATCTAACAACTAGGTCAGAAGCAAGTAATATCATCATCTCCCTTTACGTCTAACAACTAGGTCAGAAGCGAGGAATCACAACGTCATGCTTTACATCTAACAACTAGGTCAAAAGCATGACTCATCTTGCTTTACGTCTAACAACGAGGTTAGAAGCAAGGAACACATCAACATCTCACTTTACGTCTAACAACGAGGTCAGAAGCGAGGAATCATCGGTGTTATGATTTACGTCTAACAACTAGGTCATAAGCATAACTCATCTTGATTTACATCTAACAACGAGGTCAGAAGCAAGGATCACACAGTGTCATGCTTTACGTCTAACAACAAGGTCAGAAGCATGACTCATCTTGCTTTACATCTAACAACTAGGTCAGAAGCAAGGAACCAGCGACATTATGCTTTACGTCTAACAACTAGGTCAGAAGCATAACTCATCTTGATTTACATCTAACAACGAGGTCAGAAGCAAGGATCACACAACATCATGCTTTACATCTAACAACGAGGTCAGAAGCATGAATCATCTTGCTTTATATTTCTCAATACTTCCATCAACAACATGTTTTATTTTGAAGATCCATCTGTAGGACACCCCATATTTATTCTTTGATCTGGGAACGATTTCCCATACATCATTATTTATTATGGATTGGTATTCCTCTGTCATGGCATCTGCCCATTCCTTCTTCTAGATGGCCTCTTCAAAACATATAGGTTCCTCATCAAGTAGATTGCACATCAAAGCTGTGTAACTGGAGAATGACTTTGGTATCTTCACCTGTCTTGTGGTTCCTTCTGGAACACCATACTTCTCTCCATCTTGAATAATCTCTCTTGCCCAAGCAGGCTTTATTTTATGGGAGAAGGTCATTTGAGGAGGTTCTTGAACTTCTGTGATATCATGATCTTCAGGAGTCTCCTCATCAGGGGAACTTATGTCTTCCCTTACAGGTTCTGCAGCTCTGGGAACTTCCCTCACAGATTCTATCATCTTGGGATTTACAGGTTCCTCTTCATATACCTCTTCAAGATGGCATCTTCTTGATTTCTTAAGTGCAGCTTCTTCATCAAAGGTCACGTCCCTGCTGATCTCAATATGGTGGTGACCAGGCATGTAGATTTTGAAGGCCTTGGATACCTCACAGTATCCCACAAATATTCTCTTCTTTCCGGAGGGCTCCAGCTTGTTTCTTTTCTCTTTTGGTATATGGATAAACATTGGACAGCCAAATATTTTGAGATGGATTACCTCTAGTTCCTTTCCGGTGAACATCTCTTCCGGTGTCTTGAGCCCAAGTGTACTATGTGGAAATTGGTTCTGCACATAAACAACTGCCATAGCTGCTTCTGCCCATAAGCACATAGGAAGATCTTGATCATAGTCTTCATAGCTTCCAACATGGTTCTGTTCTTCCGTTCAGCTACACTGTTTTGTTGGGGATCTTGATACCAACATCTTTGCAGAAGTTCATGAGCTCTTCTGAGGTATATTCTCCTCCATTATCTGACCTGAGTATCTTAATATTTCTTACAGAAGGGTTCTCTTATCAAGGCTTTGAATTCCTTGATCTTATTGAACACTTCAAATATATCCAGGTCTTTTATGAGAATAATCATTAATGAATGATACATAGTATACATACCCATTAATGGAGGATGATGTCATTGGGACACATACATCTGAATGAATGAATTCTAGGACTCCTTCTGCCTTGTTCTCCCTCTTTGGAAACAGGTTCTTGATGTTCTTCCCTTGCGCACATCCATTGCATACACCTTCATGATCACCTTTCAGTTCTGGTAAACCTGTGACAGCTTTGCATATGTATGGTAGCGCCTTGTAGTTGATGTGAGCTAATCTTATAGAGTTCACATGGATTCTTCAATAGCGTGGGTCATGACAGCTTCTGAGTGACCCACCTTCTTCTTTTCCACTGATGATTGCTTCATTTATGATCTCTCCTTTAGCACGTTGCCTTCTGCAACCTTTGCTATAGCTTCCTCATGTGACCTAGAGCAAGGTCAACAAAAAAACAAGCAAGAATAATATCCTTCTTGATAATACAAAGAAATAGCATGAAAAATCATCACAATAGCTCCTTTAGATATTATTACTTATAATTTATCAAAGATTAAAGGTAAGAAATAAAATACGAAATGGGGTCAACACTCTCTTAGTGTTGTGACCAAGCATTCTTCAATGGCAATCTGAAACTAACACACGAGGTTTCTCCTAGAGGAGGTGTTAGTTATATCAAACAAAGTATTCTCACATGTTATGAAGTATAATACTTTACGACGATTACTATCTCAACTAAAGTCATT
>CBVK0102959290.1:0-11939 GCA_900067695.1 Picea abies
TGATTCTACTACTATATGTCGATGACTTATTCTTGACAAGTGCATAGTCTCTCATCACCCAGTGTAAGAAGGAACTAGATTATGAGTTCAATATGAAATATCTTGGTCTCATGCACTATTACTTGGGACTAGAAGTATGGCAGAAGCGTGGTGAAGTCTTCCTTGGACAAGGAAAGTATGCAGTAAATATTCTTCAGAAATTTGGAATGATGAATTGCAAATCCATGGCCACTTGTATGACCACAAATATAAGAAAAGTAAAAGACTCAGATTCTGATCCAGAAGACCCATCCCTATATCAGCAATTGATTGGTTCGTTGAGGTATCTAGTAAATACTCAACCAGATATTTTCTTTGTTGTAAACACATTAAGCATGTTCTAGGTAGAACCTAGACATGAGCATTAGATAGTTGCAAAGCATGTTCTAAGATATATTTGTGGGACGCAAAACTATGGTTTAATATATAATTCATCTAGTGATATACAACTTCATGGATACACATATTCATATTTGGCAGGGAGTGCAGAAGACAGAAGAAGTACTTCAGGGATGTGTTTCATCTTAGGATATGTTATGATATCATGGGCTAGTAGGAAACAAAAGTATGTCGCACTTAGCACAACAGAAGAAGAATATTTCACAGCATGTGAGGCATGTACCAAACAAGTATGGTTGAGGAAGCTAATTTCTGGATTATTTGATCAGGTACTAGATTCGAACGTGATATAATGTGACAATCAAAGTTGTATAAGGCTATCTGAAAACCCAGTGTTTCATGATCAGTCGAAACATATTGAGATCAAATACTAATTTATTCATGATCAATTCTAGGAAGGAGAAGTGAAAATCTAGTATATTTCCACAGACGAGCAGGTATCAGACATTTTGACAAAGCCTTTGTCCAGAATAAATTTTTCATACTTAAGGGACAAGATGGGGCTCATGGAGATAACTCCCTTAGATGAAAGGGAAGAGATGGCTCCCTAGGTTGGGAGGGAGCACTGATATATGTTATTGATTCATGGGCAATTCCTTTCCAATTCAGAAAGTGGTTTTAGATCTCTGATGGACATAAATTTTCCGGTTCAGAAAATGGTCCAGATCTGACAGTCGTTTTCATCAAGAAAATGTTCTGATAGATTGTTGATGTACCATAGATAGTGATTCCTCTTGTGGCTAGTGTGGGGGAATGGTCTAGGAAATTCATTCTTCTTGGCAGTCACTCTAAGTAGTGGTCAAGTAGAATGTTCTACATCATCGAGCAGTCATTCTTTCAAAGTTCACAGTTGTGAGCAGTTTCAAAGAATGGTTTGTTTTGGAAGTTGGTGAAGGACAGTCATTTCCTTAGAAAATGGTTCAGATAGTCATTCCCTAGGTCAAACTCATTCTCTCCAGGCTGCACTATGATTAGTTCTGGAAGAATGGACCAGTTAGGCGAATGGTCTAGGTTCATCAATCAGGGATAGTCATTCCCTGGGGCATACTCATTATCTTCAGGTTGCATTATGATTAGTGCCAGAGGAATGGCCCAGTTAAGTGAATGGTTCAAGCTCATAAATCAAGGACAGTTATTCTTCTATGCTTAAGAAGAATAGTCGAGATAGCCCATGGCTGATGTTTTACCTTCTCAGGGAAGATGCTCTTCCAAATATCATAGATGTGAGTGGAAAAATGTCCCAAATGAATCAGTTTGTATCATGATATTGTTTATATAGATTGATATCAGATTATATGATTGTTATAGAGAAGGGAGATTATCCAGTTGGATAGTGATGATGATTCTACCAGTTGAATGGTCTTTTTGTGCTCAAGACCATTGACTTGTATACCTCCCTAACTAGGAGGGAGTGTTTATATTATGGTAGTTGTGGGAGGTATTAACCTCCACTTGTAACCTTTGACGAGACTAGAACATTTCGGGAAGCAAGAGAAACCCTAAAGCCTTGGACATAACCCTACAAGACAAGTTGGCTAAAGAGAATAATTAATATTGAGTTTTTAGCCTCCAGGAAGAGAAGTCGACCTAGAAAACTAAGAAGGAGAAGTATAAATAAAGGATTCCAGAGCTCATTTGGAACTCACTCACTCATAATTGCAGAAAATTAGTTGTGCGCAAGTCTGGAGAATAGCTACTATTGCAACTACTACAACTTGTATTTTCGGTTTTTCTGGCTTGGACTTTCTAATTGGTCTTTGGTTACCCTTGCTTGGTGCACTAGCCTTGGTTGGATATTGTTTTTCTACCAAAATTCTTCTCTCTTTGAAGGTTAAGGTGCTCGGGGGTGGAATTTTTGCCTATGGTTGGGTGACGATATTTCTATATTGTCTATGGTTAAACGAGCACACCCATTTTTCTAACACATACCTTATCAGCTCAAGAAATTTGTTTATATATTCATCTATTGTGAGTTGTCCATAATTGAGTTCATAGAAATCCTTGGTCTTCCAATCAAAATATTTCTATGACAGATACTTCTTCTTGAAGTATTTCTCAAATTGTTTCCATGACAAGTCCTTCTCATGGATTCCTTCGACATTCCTAAAGTCCTCCCGCCAAATGGAGGCCTTTCCATTTAGGTTAAAAATGGTTATTCAAACCTACTAATTTTCAGAGTAGTCATGGACTTTGAAGTAATTCTTCAAGCCAAGCAACCAAACTTCTACTTATTCCCCCTTCTTAATTTCTCCATCGAAAGTGGGTGGTTTGGTGTAACATACCCACTACCTAATCAAATTTTTCCGATCCTCTGTTGGACTCGAGCTCCTAAATGACCATGGAGATCTAACGTAAATTGTCTCTTTCTCTTTTATTCCCCATTCTCAGGTGATCGCGGGTCATGATCGCAGTTCATTTTGAACGTAGTGCCTATTTGTATTTCACACTCCGGCACTATAGTAATGTCCAAACATTACACTCTGCAACCACCGAAGCCTGCCAGGGCCAACGTGCATTCCATAGGGATGTGTTCCCACGGGGTCAGCGAAATGGCCAATAGGAATAAACCTCAACAGGGGTAGAGAATAGCCAATGAGAAACATCCATTGCGCGGTTAGGTGGCATACAGGTGGCAAGAGGGAAACGTGACATGGTGGTCGTCATGTCAGGGAGGGGCCCCACTTCACATGCCACACTAACAAGAAGAAACCCTAAAGCATTGGACATAACCCTAGAAGACAAGTCGGCTAAAGGAAAATTTTAATATTAAGTTTTTAGCCTCCAGAATGAGAAGTCAGTCCGGACAGCTAAGGAGGAGCAGCATAAATACGATACGTCAGAGCTCATTTGTAAGACACATATTGCAACTGCAAAACTTTAGTAGTGCTCACTGCAGAAATTTAGTGTGCAAGTTTGGAGGGTAGTTGCAGCTACAGTTACTACAGACCTGTGATTTTGGTCTTTCTGGGTTAGACTTTATGATCAGTATTGGTTATCTTTTCTTGGTGCATTAGCCTAGGTTGGTTATTGATTTTCTACCATAATTCTTATCTGTCAAGGTTAAGGTGCTCAGGGATGGCATGTATGCCTATGGTTGGGTGACAATATTGCTATATTGTCTATGGTTAAATGAGCACACCCACTTTTCTAACATGGCCAAAAGGATTTACTCCAATGAGAATTATTTCTCATCAAATTGATTTAATTCCTGGATTTATTTTACCTAATAAAGTGACTTACAAGATGACTCCAACGGAGAGTGAAGAAGTGAATCGGCAAGTGTGAGAATTGCTTGAATGAGGGTTAATTAGTGAGAGTTTGAGTCTGTGTTCAGTACTAGCAGTATTGACTCCATAGAAAACAAGGAAATGGTGAATGTGTATTGATTCATGTGTTATAAACAAGATCACTATCAAGTATCAATTTCCATTGCCCGGAATGGATGACCTTATGGATTGCCTGAGTGGTTCAAAATATTTTTCAAAAAATGATTTGAAGAGTGGTTATCACCATATTTGGATAAGAGAAGGTGATGAATGGAAGACAACATTCAAGACGAAAGATGGACTAATTGAATGGTTAGTTATGTTGTTCGGGCTAACTAATGCTCCCAGCACGTTCTTGATATTGATGAACAAATTCTTGAAGCCATTTTTGGGTAAGTTTGTGGTTGTATATTTGGATGATATATTGATTTTTAGCAGGAACAGAACATAGTATGTTGAGCATGTGAGAGAAGTGTTACAGCGCTTGAAAGAAGAGAAACTATTGATAAACCTGAAGAAGTGTACATCCATGCAGCGAGAGTTAGTGTACTTGGGTTTTGTGGTTTCAAAGGAAGGACTGAAAATGGATCCTCAGAAAGTGAAGGCTATCCTTGAATGGCCAACACCAAGATGCACATTCTATGTGAGGAGTTTCCATGGATTGGCAGGATTTTACCGGAAATTCATTAGGAACTTTAGCCAAATTTATGCACCTCTTATAGAATGTATGAAGAAGGGAGTGTTTCAGTGGACTGCATCAGTAGAGAAATCATTGGAAGAATTGAAGAAGAGAGTAACAACACAGCCAGCATTAGAATTACCATATTTTAATAAAGTATTTCAGGTTGATTGCAACGCTAGTGGAACAATAATTGGAGCAATTATAAGTCAAGAAGGCAGACCCCTTACATTTTTCAGTGAGAAGTTGAACGAGTCCAGAAAGAAGTATTATGTTTATGATCAGGAATTTTATGCTATTGTGCAAGATTTGAAGAAATAGTGGCATTATCTACTATCGGAGGAGTTTGTATTGTTCATGGATCACAAAGCTCTACAATACATTAAAAACCAAGGTAAGTTGAATCAAAATCATACTAAATGGGTAGAATTATTGCAAAGTTATTATTTTGTGTTGAAAAACAGGTTCGAGAAGTCCAATAAGGTATCTGACGCATTAATTCAGAGGATAGCATTACTTAATACCATGTCGGTCGAAGTGGTAAACATGAACTCTCTAAAGACATTGTATGAAGACGATGCAGATTTCTCATAAGCTTGGAAGGAATGTAAGGAGCCTTGGAGTTTAGAAAGAACACCATATCTGGACTACCATGTCCAGGAGGGGTTTTTGTTTAAAAATCAGCAATTGTGTATTCCCAGAAGTTCCATATGACTGAATCTCATTAAAGAGTTACATAGTGGTGGTTTAGGAGGACATTTTGGGATGGATAAAACCGCAGTCTTAGTAAAGGAGAGGTAATTTTGTCCCAACTTTAATAAGGATGTTCGAAAGTTTTTTGAAGGTTGCAGGATCTGCCAACTAGCCAAAGGAAAAAGTCAGAACACAGGACTCTATACTCCATTGACAGTACCCAAAGGACCTTGGGAGGATATCAGTATGGATTTTGTCTTAGGATTTCCTATGACTCAAAGAAAGCATGATTCAACCTTGGGAGGATATCAGTATGGATTTTGTCTTAGGATTTCCTATGACTCAAAGAAAGCATGATTCAGCAATGGTAGTGGTGGATAGATTTTCAAAAATGGCACACTTCATAGAGTGTAAGAAGACTAGTGATTCTAGTGAAGTAGTTGCATTGTTTTTCAAAGAAGTGGTCAGATTGCATGGATTTCCATGGAGTATTACTTCAGTTCATGATATTAGATTTATTGGGAATTTTCGGAGGATACTCTGGAAAAATTTAGGCTCATATTTGTTGTACAATTCAGCGTATCATCCTCAAATGGACGGTCAAATAGAAGCAGTGAGCAAGGGTCTAGGAAATTTGTTGAGAAGTTTAAGTGGACAGAATCCTACTCAATGGGATTTGGCATTGGCCCAAGATGAATTCGCATATAATGATTTGGTGACCAAATCTATGAGAAAGATTCCATTTCATATTGATTATGGATGGTTTCCAAAAGGTGTGGTAGATTTGGTTGCATTTCCAGATTTGGAAGGCAAGAAGAGTGCTAATGTGAATGATTTTGTGGACAATATGCATGAATTACATGAACAGGTAAAGAAGAAATTGCAAACCAACAATGATATTTATAAACAAAGAGAAGATCAACATAGATGGAAGAAGGTATTCCAAGAAGGTGAGTTGGTCATGGATCACTTAAGGAAGGAGTGATTTCCTCGAGGCACATATAATAACAACAATGATATTTATAAACAAAGAGAAGATCAACATAGACGGAAGAAGGTATTCCAAGAAGGTGAGTTGCTCATGGATCACTTAAGGAAGGAGTGATTTCCTCGAGGAACATATAATAAACTCAAGTACAAGAATATAGGTCCATGCCAAATTCTGAAAAAGATCTATGTTAATGCTTATCAGCTGGAACTTCCGGAGAAATTTGACATATATCCTACATTCAATGTTTTTGACCTCTATGAGCTTCATGAAGGGGACAGAAGAGCATATGAAGGTACCCTCAGTGAATGGGAACAACATCTACCAATTAAGTCTGAGGAGTAGATTGAAGAAATAATGGGAACAACATCTACCAATTAAGTCTGAGGAGTAGATTGAAGAAATTATTGCTACCAGAATTCATAAGAAGACTCGTCGGAAGGAGTACATGGAATGTTTGATCAAGTGGAAGAATCGAGGAGAAGAAGATGCAATGTGGGTGACTAAAGATCATTTATCATGTGTGCAGAACTCTTCACTTCAGTAGTGATCTGCACATGATCTAGAGCTCATGTTTTTCTTACCATGGGTGTCTGATGCAAGATCATCCTTGGGCTCGGGAAATCTACATCACCCAAAAATATTTCCATTCTGCAAATAGGAAATAAGTCGTATAAGGACGGTGTTAGTGGTCCATTTTATTTAGTCATTTTGTTGTAAATTCGAACTATTGATTACTCCTACAGCTACTCTTGCTATGTTGAAACTTGTGTTGAAACTCGTGTCGAAACTCGTGTTGAAACTCATGTTGAAACATGTGTTGACACTCATGCTTAAACACGTGATGAAACTCGGCTGAAAATCGTGCTGAAAGTTCCATGTATAGATAAATTTTACAAGTGTCATGCTGAAACACATGTTGAAACTCGTGATGAAACATGCGCACATAATGAAATTTTACAAGTGTCACGATATTTATTTATTTGCAACATTATTTATTTATTTGCAACATTGTGGTTGTACGCATTTGATTTTTCCACACTGGTATGCATTCATGATGAGTCACAGTGATTGTTAAAGAATTCACGGCTAAAATACAAAACGTGACCTGAGGACAAAAGGAAGTTGAAGCAATATGGAAGATAGAGAGACAGTTTGAGTAACAACTCATTCTTGGAGGGAAGGAAAATCCTTTCAGAGCCGAGGAGGAGTTTTAAAAATAAATGGAGCACGATTTTGAAGGGGTTGGTGAACTACGAAGAAACAAAATCGTAGAAGATGGACTGGAGAGAAAGATTCTAGATTGGGTGAGCACACAGGAAGGGAGAAACAGAATCTCATCCCATACACGCAGACCATTACCCTCTGGATGATTTCATATTGGTTTTCATGCACGCAAGCAGCAATTCATGGTGGTCCTTTTAGTTTAGGCTCGATATAATATAGAAATATATTCTCTGCATTGAATTAATAAATGAATCGTATTGAAATTTGTGGGTTTTTTAGTGTTTTAGTTTCCAGTGGATTCCTCGTTATTTGGAAAAAGTATTTATATTTTGTTTTTCCATTGTACATTTTGTAGCATGGTGTGTGATGTAATTGTGTGTTTCTTGTAGCCCAGCTACCTCTACATTAGAAGATCACATCTCCACATAGGATCAAGAAAAGTGTATGACATATATGAAAGTCACAAATGTAGATATCCATACAATTCAACCCCTCGATCTTGGAATACAAATCTCATGGTATAGGAAAAAATCCATGTAATTTCATCATCATCCTATGAACATGAGAATCCCTCTCATGCACCTCAAATCCTCTAGCAATTGGACCAACTTGAACTAGGTCAACTCCCTCATCCTGAGAGAATCCTTAAGTAAGAGTAATATCATGGTCAACTCCCTCTGTCTAAGAGAATTCATGATCCCTAGAAAGAGTATCATTATGGGAAACTCTCTCTATTTGAGAGAATCCATGATCCTTGGCTCTATTCTCTATAATATTCCCATAAAATACAACTTTAGAATCTATTTCAACATCATCCTCCATCAAGATATCACACCTCTCCTCCAATTAAAAACTAGAAGGCTCATGGATGAAATCAATGTCATCATCTCACCTCTCCTCCTCCATACAATTGGAAGTCTCCTGGATGGAATAAACCAATGCAACATGAATATCATATCTCCTATGAGGTACACTCATCCTTACCAAAGATATAGGTTCTCTTACACTCTCTCAAGCCTCTAAATCTATAACAACAACCCCCACATTCTCCTCGATCACTAAAGGAGAATCCTACAAACTAAAATATCTCACATCCTCATTAACAAAATATGTTATCAAATCACACGCAAGTACTGCTAAACATAAATCTATGATATCTCACCATGAATGTGCCTCCTCAAATATAGAAGTATCTTCCAACCTCCCATTATAATTTACATGTGCCACTAAATCAGTAATTAACCTATAAATGCCACCCTCTCTTACCCCTCTTAGAGCCAAAGTCCTCGGACTATCTAGATTGCAATCATTTATTGTGCACTACTATCCCTCAAAGGAAACTATCTAATGTGCATATAAATGGATTAGATCTAGAATTCCTCTTGACCTATGCTCACTCCTAGGAAAAGTAGTCATGATGTGCTTACCAAGAGAACATTCTTTGTAGACACCTTCCTTATCTATCTTGAATATTGACAATCCTTGTACTAGATTTTTCAATATAGTAAGTGCTTCATGATGCAAGAGACCAAGACACATATTCCATAACTCACACAACTTGGTACCATCATTCACCAAAGCAACATGCTACACTGGATTTTCCTAGAACATATAAAGACCTCAAGCCTGAATCCCTTTTTCCACAACCCGATCTTGAATTTTAAAGATGACCTCTTGAATGCCAAACTCAACCATAAAATGGAGGTTTTCCATATAGGATAATTAAATAATATTATTCTTCAAACCGGGAGCACAAAAAACATTATTCAACTCAAGAATGTCACCTATGGGTGTTTGGAAGAAGGCAGAGCCAACTTCTCCCATGAGATAAGTGTCAACATCACCAAGCACTACACTCATGCCTCCCTCTTTCTCCCTAATCTCATTAAATAAATACTTTTCATGTTTCATATGTCTCAAGGCTCCACTATCCACATACAAACCAACACTAGACATGGTGTTAGAATATAAACAAGAGACCAATGACATATCCATTCTATAAAATAAAAATATGAAGAAGAAACAACCTTGGAAGGGTTAAGGTGATTTTCTCATGCAACATAGGATTTCTCACCCAATGACCCCAACTAGTTCAAGTACTTATCTTAGGTAAAATCCAATTGAAATACAAACTCCCTCTTACTCAAGAATGATCTGAACCATAAACAAGCTCAAATACAATGTGGAAATTTCTTGAAATTAAAAATTCTATGTAAAACAAAATTTTCCTCTTCAACCTAGAAGGTTTCTCGAATATTAGGCTTGTGAATTTTCAACCTTTTTGTAAAACAAGGTACAAAACAACAATGAAAAGAGTTCAATGTTTCACTTCCAAACAACCCAAACTTCCAATCAATTCAAGGAGAAAAGATACCAAATCAAAGGGATAAGTTTCGACCCTTTTAGTGGGAAACTTATCAGCTAATAACCAGATTTGAAAATACAACAATAGTATGATAGAAGTAAAATCAACCCCTTATACTATTTTCTTAGATGTCAAATCACATAACAATTTTCCTTTTACTTATATCAAATCAAAAAGACATATATTGTTGTAAATAATAATGCATAAAGAGCACATATAGCTAAATTTTTAAATCTAGAAATTGCACATGTTTTGGATAGTTGGAAACTTCATTAATATGTTCTACATGAAGTACATGTACATAACATAGCCTTCTCTCAAAGCTAGTACAAATCCTCCCAACTCTCCAAAACCTAGCTAGGAAAAATCAATAAAACCTTAGCGACCAAGAAGATCCAATATGAAATAATCACTCAAACATATCCTCCAAGGAAAGACGTCATCTCATCCTCTTCTTCTTCACAATTCCACCCTAGGGTTTGATAACAACACTCTAATCTCCAATGTACAAGGGATCAAATCTAACCCTATACCTCCAATGTGCTCCAATATGCTCCAGGAAGATGAAGAAACCCTAACGACTCATGAGAGAGAGAGAAATCAAGCACATGTGCAGACTCTAGAGAGGGAAAGAGGCTAGTGCACACTCTTCTTTAGGTCATATCTCATCACAAGGGTGAATAAAAGTGAGAGAGTGAACATACATGAATAGAAATAGTATCTCCTTCATTTATTTGTATGAGAGTTAAGGGAGGACAACAATACAATATGAAAATTTTCCCTTATAAACAACCTACAATGAGCACTTGTAGGCCAATAAAAGTGAGATGATATACTCTAAAGCACATGCGTCTTTCTCCAAGGTGATGTATCTAAGAAAGGAAAGCCCACATCCCTCCATCACAAGCCTCCATGGACTCATTGATCCTCCTAATCAATGTACTCCATTGGGTCATCTTCCCCTACAAGAATATCGTCGAAGCCCCAGGTATCCCCAAGCCATTTACAATCCTTCAAAAATGAATCCAAAATGGCACATGTAAACTAGGGCTTTATGTCCTCCTCCAAGATGCAAAATGATCCTCATCCCATGTAAGACAATCTCCAAGCAAGTCGATCCTTCATGGGGCCCCAATGAAGGGTGCCCACCAAATTTTCAAGAGAACTCCAACACCCAAGGGAATAACACTAAGTCAATGACCATATGAGTTCAAGCATCCCCTAAGAAATCTATCTCAACTATGTAAAACCATCAAGGAATATCTTTCATATTCCAATCCATATAAGACTATCTAGGAGTTAAACATACACCATGTATCCCAAATCTCATGAAGCACCCCAAGCACAATGTAAACACTTTCAAAGTAACCTAAAAGTTAACAATTGCTCCTTAGAATGGCTACCAGGGATCAATTTACCACCTATCCATAGGTATTCACTCGAATGTCACCCCCAAGTCAACGCTATGAACTAACAAGTGTTAGGAAATTTCTCTTTCCAACTCAAACTCACAAGCATTTTCCCATAGATACTCATAGGTTTCAATAGGAATCCATAAGAGACAGATATAAGACTATCTAGGAGTTAAACATACACCATGTATCCCAAATCTCATGAAGCACCCCAAGCACAATGTAAACACTTTCAAAGTAACCTAAAAGTTAACAATTGTTCCTTAGAATGGCTACCAGGGATCAATTTACCACCTATCCATAGGTATTCACTCGAATGTCACCCCCAAGTCAACGCTATGAACTAACAAGTGTTAGGAAATTTCTCTTTCCAACTCAAACTCACAAGCATTTTCCCATAGATACTCATAGGTTTCAATAGGAATCCATTGGCATTCACACTAGATATAAGAGAGCACACAACTCAAGCATCCACAAAACAATGTTGCAACAATTAGTTGGGTAGCTTGCTAGCCTACATGCTAGACTAAATATCCCTTTCCATAATCCTTCCTAGACAATTTTTTATCTTGCTAACCTATGCTCTAGAGTGAGGCACCATTAAATTACTAATGTAAATCACTTTGTCTCAACCCATGAGTGTCATCATCCCTCAACAAAAGTAGAAAAATCAACACAACAAAAATTCAACCTATTTCAAGCCTTGTCACTTAACATGGGTGACGAGTCTCAATCATCACATCCAATGCACAACAACCCTACAAAACCACCTCTCTCTATAATTTTGTCGATAGACGCTCTACAGCTCAATATGGGGAAGATGTCCATGTAACATAACACATTAAAAAAATAATATATATATATATATATA
>CBVK0102959313.1:0-11979 GCA_900067695.1 Picea abies
ACCTGCGTTGGGGTAGCATACTAGCTTGCGTTGGAGTAGCATACCAACCTGCGGTGGGGTAACTCCCACTACTGGGGACCACATCAGTTCCTGCTACTGGGGAACACATCACCTCCCGCTACTGGGGAACTCATCACTCCCTCTCATGAGGGGGAATCTTTCTGGACCACACCAAGCTTGTCTTTGAAGTACTTGAACTTCACTCTCGATAGAGGCTTAGTCAACACATCAGCTACCAACTCGTCGTAGGAACATATTGGAGCTTCACTACTCCCTTCTGTACCATCTCTCGGATATAATGGTACTTGATCTCGAAATGCTTGGATTTGTCATGACACACTGGGTTCTCTGACAACTTTATGCAACTATGGTTGTCACAAAAGATATAGGTCTCCTCCAACTTGAGATTAAACAATCTTGCAATCAACTTCCGAAGCCACACTGCCACCAGTTGACCATGTTGCCACATACTCCTCTGCGGAGCTAAGTGCCATACAAGTCTGCTACCTACTGAGCCATGAGATCACAACTGATCCCAAACTGAAGCAACATCCAGATGTACTTTTCCGGTCTGTGATACCGCCTGCCCAATCTGAATCTATGCAGCCCTGTAGTCTTATCTCACAATCCGAGATATATTTGAGTCCATAATCAATTGTACCCTTTTAGGTACCTCATCACATGTTTTGCCGCAATCAGGTGAACATGTCTAGGCTTAACCATGTACTGACTCAATGTGTTCACCGCAAAACATATATTTGGTCTTGTGTTCGTCAAGTACGTCAACGAACCAATCATCTGCCAGTATATGGTGGCATCCACTGTCTCACAACAACTTCAAGTTAGCTACCATTGATGTAGATATGGCCTTACAATCCAACATCCCAAACCTCTTCAGGATCTCCACTGCATATTTTCCTTGGTTAAGGAAAGTCCCATTCGGTCTCTGCCATATCTCCAGACCTAAGAAGTAATGCAACATGCTTAGGTCCTTCATCTCGAAGTTTGCAACAAGTTTCCTCTTACTATCAACAATGAGCTTCTCGTCTCCTATTAGAAACAAGTCATCCCCATACAATAATAGTAACACTGGTCTACCATCCACAACCTTGAAGTACAGGTTGTAATCTGCATTACTCTTGTTAAATCCCCAACTCATCTAGCATATCATGCCCTAGGTGTCTGCTTAGGCCCATACAAATATTTCTTCAATTTGCAAACATGAGACTCCTTCTCATGTATCTTGTGGCTACTCTTTGTATACTTCTTCTGATTACTGGAGCAAGTCTCTTGTCATAGTTTTTTCCCTCTTGCTGGGGGAATCCTCTGGACACAAATCAGGCTTTGTACATCTCTATGAATGGTACTGGGGGCTTCTCCTCCTTACTGGATCATGAGGGATGACTCCCTCTGAACTCTAGATCCTTTTGAGCTGGTACTTGGTGGGGCCCCCTGCCTCACCACTGGTGGAGCCATCTGCTCCTCATGATCAATCTCCATATGAGATGTCCTGTTTCTTGTAAAAATAACTTCTTCTTCTTCTTCTTCTTTGGTACATGGATGTATATTGTCATGTAGACAACTTGGATAGTCTGCTCCATGTCTCAAACTAGAGACCATCTAATATGTTTCCTCCTGCAACCGTCACTATAGATTCCCTCATAGTTATCACCCGTGACCTGCCCGGAACAAGAACAACAAGAGGAAAAATAATAGACAAGAATAATACTTTTTATAAGAAATAGAAAAAACAATTGTCACAGTAGCTCCTTCAGAGCTATCACTTGTGTCATGCTTGAAACAAGAATCAAAGTAAGAAGTACAATAATATGAAAATGAGAACAACACTCTTCTAGTGTTGTGATCAATCATTCCTCCATGGTAACCTGGAGACAAAATAAGAAGTATCTTCTAGAGGAGATTTTAGTTATATCTAGTAAGCAGTTACAATAAGCATTTATATCAATAGTGCTCACATGCTATCGAGTATCATTATATCTAATAGTAATAAATTTTTTCAGAGATTGTTGTCACAACTATTTACTTGATATGTGTAAATTTGAGACTTATCAATTTAATCAATCAAGCTTGGAACCTGTAGTCTTGTCTTCAAGAATGAGTGTTGCTGCTTTTCTTCCGAGTCTCCTTCACTCAAGATGACAAGTATTTTCTTTGACCTGTCCCCTGTACTAAGATAATATGCTTTCTTGACAGAAATCTGAGTTAGAGAATATAATGCAAATAAAATCGAAAATCTCAACCTTAATTAATCTAATACTTTGACTAAAGTTAGTTTCTAACTTTAATTTTGGCCATAGATTAGTATGATAATCATCACTTCAAAATGCAACCTAGATGTTCATAAGATCACAATAATTCCATAACAAATAGAGGCATATCAAAACAATTAAACCTAGGGTGCATTGTTCCTCTGAATGTGTTGGATCTGAGATCCATCTGGATCTACAATTGTTGTTTGGACAAAAGATCCCTTCTCTTGCAAATACCCTTAAGATAATGATACAGTTAAACATATATAAGTACATACCTTCGACAACACTGGTAGGTAGTGGCACCATCCGACAGCAGCGGAAAGCAATGACGAACCTTAAAGCTTCAAAGGTGCTCTAACTTGTAATCTAAAGGTAGCTGGAGATTTGCTAGGGTAAGGCGCACTAGGACAACCAAAAATTAGTCCCAACACTTCACATAAACTTTCATTGCAACTGGTGTTGGCACTGCAACTGGCATTGTAACTGGTGTTGCAACTAGTGCAAAACAATTGGCATGAAGGAACTAGCACGAAGGAACTGGCACTGCAATTGCAACTGATACTGCAACTGGTACTGCAACTGTAACTGGTACTGCAAACCTAGGGTTTTATGAGGAAACCCTAATTCCTCAAACTTCGAATTTTGGAATTCTAATCTAGGGACTAGATGCGCCCTCCTAGGGCGAGCTCCTAGATGGTCTTAATTTTCCCAACGTCCTCCAACAAGGTGGATGATGTCACCTTTTGTTGAAATTTTGGTATGTTCGTTTAACCATAGACAATGTCACATAATTGTCACCCAACCATAGGCATTCACATATGCCACCCCCAAGCACACTAACCTTTACTTAGAATAATTCTGGCAAGCCTACTCCAGAACCAACAGATAAACCCTAGTTGCTAACTGCAGCAATAACTCAAGACAAGTAGAGCGCTCCTTCTCCAAGGGTAGCACACAAGAGAGAGAGTCTCCATATCCACAGAACAAGTACCATACACAACTGCAGTAGCTGTAGTTGCACTACTCTCTCAAACTTGCGCCATACTTAGCAAGAATATCACCAAGAGTATCACCAAGAATGTCACCAAGAGAATCACCAAGAATGTCACCAAGAATGTCAACAAGAGAATCAACAAGAGAGAGACCAAGACCAAGAGATGACAATGCAGCCTTATTACTCCTTGCAGCTGCAGCTGCAGCTGCAGCTGCAACTCTCCACAAGACTTGCGCACTAACTGGTTATTCAAATGAGCTAAAACATCCTCTATTTATATTAATCTGTCTAGTGACTTTTTTGGCTGGGCCGACTTGACTTTCTGGTAATTATATTTTTTGTTTATCTTTTTCTTGTGGAGTTGACTTGTATTTCTAGAAGATAATATTCTAATATTATTATTGTGCTAGGCCGACTTGTCTTCTAGGGTTTCCACACATCTATTTAATGGTTCACTTGCTTCCATAATATTCTATTCTAAGTCATAGGTTACACGTGGAGGTTAATACCTCTCGCAGCTACCAAAACATCAACACCTTTTAGGCTTTATGCAAAAACCCTATTTTCTGAAACTTGTCCAAAATTGAAAACTGTTCCAGGGAAAAAGGTGCGCTAGGGTTAGGAGAGTCTTCCTATGCCCTTGTTTTGCTTAGCGAGCTCTTTTGTGCTATGGAAATGCCTTCTTTCATGTCCGCTCTGAAACCATGTTGAATTTTCGTCTTAAGCAGTTAATTAGATTAGTGTTCTTTTACATTTAAACCATTAGGACAATAACTGCATATAAAAGATCACTGAAAGAATAACATCCACAACATACACAAGATTTACCTTGGGAAAATCCTCTAGGGGAAAAATCCAACAAACTTCCTCAATATAGATTCAACAACCAAGAACAATGCCTCTCTCCAAGAGAGAGCTAACAAAGTAGAAGATCTTCTCAAATCCTTGACTAGGGAAGAGTAGCGCACTACATAACCAAGATATACCTGAGAGATAGACCAAAATCCTCCACAAAGTCACCTTCTAGTTGCAGTGGCGTCTCCTTCTGAGACTTGCACACTTCTCTTCTTGACTTCAGAGCTTGTGTGTATGTATGTTCAAATGAGGCATTAGCCTCCCTTATAAATAGTAGTTTGGCCAACCTAAAAGTAGGTTTGGGCTGACTTGTCACTTTATCCTTTTATTTTACATTTTACTTGTCAAGGAACAATAGGGCCGACTTTTACAAAGGCACAATAGGGCTGTCTTAACAAATATAATGTAATAGTATTCTTTAGGGTTTTTTCTTGGTCAAATACAATAAGAATATCTTCCGAAGCTACTCAAACTTCAACACCTCCAAGGACTAAAATTTGAGGTGCCATCTATTCTGTCCTCATACCTCAAGCATGCACTGGCCATAGTGCACTGGCCATAGTCAACTGCTCTGACTCCCACACACTTTCTGGTCACACGTCCCACTTGCTGATTCACCCTTCCTGGTATGCACAACAAGTCACTTGGCTCCTTGTGTACTCAAAGGCTGAGCTCTGATACCATGTTGACTTTTTATAACTCAACAAATGAAGTTAATGCCAATAATTATACTTGCCCAAAAATTAACTAACTGTTGTCCTCTGCCCAGAATTTGTCCACACATGTGGCCTGCTATCCTCACACGTGCAACCTCTTTTCTTGTTGTATGGACCTGTAGGGTCCGTACGTGTGGTCCGTACCACACATGCGGCCTGTTCTTTTCATTTCCAGTCTTCTCTTTCCTCCACACATGCGACCTCCCTTGCTTCACACGTGCGATCTCTCCCTGCCAAGAATAGAAAAATAGATGACTAGAAACCCTAGGCTAGATTGCCTAGGTGCAAAATTCTCCTTGCTGAAATTTCCATCCTCCTAGCACATGTGTTTACTCACTTATGCTAACTCCATAATGTCACAATGAGATGTCACAATCTCCTCATCTCCTTTTATAGGAGTTTAATGTGTGAGTTTAGGAACCCATCCTAAACTCAACAATTAATTAGAATATTTTATTCCTCTTTATGGGTGTGAAACCCCAACACAAGCCCACAAAGCCCATCATCTTTCCCATGAGACCCTAGCCTTATTCCAAGGCCGATTTCACTGAAACAAAAAACTGATTTGGTGCCAACGAAGATTCCCACATGCCTGACACCTTGGCCTCTTGTGGGAATACCTCCCAAAGCTACAAAAAAAATTAATAGAGACACCTTCCAAGCTACAAATTTAACAACAAGGGCCACCAAAACATGCCACAAGAAGCCCTAACATGCTTAAAATGAAAGTGGAGAATAGACTAGGAGGGCCCCAAAGGAGCCACATTTGAACATTGCTAAAAGGGCGTGGCCTACACAATGAACTATTACAAGCAACAACTCTAGTAGATGATAGGAGCAAGATAATACATTCATGCATAAGACATTACTGGGAAAAAGAGGGAGAAAATCTTAACATAAATCCCTTCCAGCGTGGTAGATATACCTTTCATGTGGCCCATAAAAGCAAGTTCTAGCAATTTTACAAGTCACCAACAACATTTAAAAATGAAAACATAAGCCTCACATTGATAAGAAATAAACCCCTTACGCATCACATATGCTCCAAGAGGAGAGACTCCTCACAAATCCAACCATGAAAAATAATGAAGAGAGCAAACACTTATATAGGTTTAAGCTCTATCTTCATCTACAATAAACAAGTAATTGTTTTCCTAGATCCACTAGTTCTCCAAGGAATGCAATAAAATATTACATTTCTAACCTCCTCAACAAACTCCTTATTAAGAGTAGAAATGAGTTGTTGAGATCCTCTTTCCTCTCCTGGAAGAAATTATAAAATAGCATTTTCTCCAAGGAAAACAATATAGTAGAGTTCTCAAGTAACTAACTTCATGAGACAATTCCACATTAAAATAATGGAATTAGTTAGTAGCCACTTCCAAAAATCAATGTTGCAAACATCGTGATGGTGAATATATCGTCGAGGGTTTGGAAAATAACTTATTGTTAACATTGGGGAAAATATTGGAAAATATAGACAAACTTTAAAAAATACAAAAATATTCATTTTTTCAAATTTTTAAACATCTAAAGCAACAACTTCAAATAAATACATTGCCACATAAATATGAAAAGAAAACTGATATATAAGATGTATCATGTATGCTATGTCTAGCTAGTGATACATCACACATGAATACTAAATAGTGTCCCGAGTATTGACTCCTAAGCCACAAAATATCATCATAAAATATAAAAATGTATCTCATCATCACAAGTCATCTACAATGAAATCAGATAAATAAACTAGCGATTCCCTCTACCCCTTTTACGGGCAAAGGTAATGGCTCTTCCTCTAGATGAAGAAGTTCTTGGGGTTGGTGCTAGACTCTAATGTCCTGTAGAAGAAGAAGGAGAAGTTAGAGTTTGACATCCTTTGCTGGTGCTACTGCTAAGTCCAACTTGTTGTGTTTGAGACCGTGAAGGTGGTGGCTATTGAACCTAATGAGGAAAAACAGTAGGGGTAGGGACTTTGTTAGGATTGCCATCATGAGATTTGCAACTCGTTTCATCACGTTGCAATCTCTCATTTCCCAAGCATAGAACTTGAAAAAGATATTTTGAAGTGATGAATGGAATGGATTTCAGTGGGGCTGCAAACAAGATGGGTTACACATTTTGCAAAAAAGCAATAGAGGTTGTGAAAATTACCGAGCTCCTTGTTAAGGTGTTGCAGTTGGTGGATGGGGAGAAATTGGCCATGGGTTACATTTATGAGACTATGGATCAAGCAAATGAGGAGATAAAGGGCAACATACAAGGATAATGTAGCTAAGTATGGGCCTATCTGGGAGAACGTTGACAACAGATGAAACAATCAAGTCCATCACCCTATACGTGTAGTTGTGTATTTCTTGAACCCAAGGTATTATTACAAAGCTTAGTTAGGAGAAGATTAAATCGGGGAGGTCAAAGATGGATTGTACGAGTGTCGAGAGCACATGGTCCTTGATGAGAGTGAGTAGTTGGAAATACATTGATAGATCAGTGTTTTCACTAGAGCCATGGGTACCTTTGAAAAAAACCTAGAAAAGATTGCAAGAGATGTGCACTGACCAAATAAGCAATTCCAATTTTTTTTAAGTTCAGTTGTTTAAAACTTTAAATACTTGAATTTTTCGCCAAAGTAATATTCTAATTTGTTGAATTAACTGACTTTGCAACACATCGGTGGGATTCATTTGGTAGTCAGTGTCCTCAGTTGCAAAAGTTTGAAATTCGAGTCCTGAATCAAATTTGCAGCGCTTTTTGGTGTGAGCGCAATTAGTCTATCTTCGAGTGGACACTAGTCCATTTGACCTATATTTTGGTCTTTAGTGTACAGAAATACAAATTTCAATTTCTAAAATTTTAAGTTACATGAATTTGCCAAAATTTGGGTTTCTCAAGAGAGAGAATTGCTTGTGTGTGAGAGCAAGTTGCACACATAGAGTTTTAATTTTCAGGGTTTCTAGCATTGCACTTTAGTTTACTATTTTTAAAAAACTTTTTAGAGCTAAATATGCCAGCTTTTATGGATAACAGGTGCAACAGTGGTGTTGTCATCTCAAGGTGATCAGAATATTTCCAGTATTAAATTTGGCCATGAAGTATTACCATGGGATGTTTCCAACTTGTGAGGTTCTGGGATACCTCTGATTCTTGTTCATGGTTCTAGAAGGATGAATTTTGCTAACCTACTTTTTCCATGGTTGGCTTAGACAATGGGGATTCATGTTTGCTTTCTTAGCTTTGGTTTTCTATCAAATCTTCAGTATATATTTTCCGGTGTTTTTTTTCTCTCTTTTCAGTATCTGAATTTACATATTTGCAGTGAAAACCAAATTGAGTGTGCCTCATTATAGTAGTTCATGGTGTGTAACAAAATTCAAAGTTAATTAGTAAACATTATTGGTTCTTGTTTGGGGCAATTCACTTGCCTCTTTCTTGCAGGCAGAGTCAGGGACTATCTTCTGGTAGTCAAATGTTCGAAGCTGGTGATTCTGGCAGAGCCTTGGCAAGAGGTATTAAAAAGAAATCATATGTGGTAGAGATCTATATGAATTCTTTCAGCATACCATCTTAGGCATTTGATTCCTTCTGGTTTTATCTGCTATCACAATGGTGAACTGGGTAGAAGCCGTTTGTGTATGGAAGTGTTTCAGTTACTTTGTATTTTTAATTTATTGATGGTTTTTGTTGGGTAATCTTTACTGCAACAGGACATTATGGCAAACACTCTCCAATAAATGGTGATCCAACCTATGATAACAAAATAACAAAGTTGCCAGATCGATTAGTTAATACAATGCAATCTGATGAGTACGATCCTTTCTCATATGTTTCCTCGGTTTATTGTTATGTTACATTGATAGCCAGGGCTTGTGGATTTCTGTTTAAACATCATTGGTAAAGCCTATTTCTGTTATTCGTTTCAGTATGACTTTACCAAAAAAATTAGAAGCCATCCATCCTGTAGTGCCAAATTCAGAGCTTCCATCTGAATTGAGGTGCTCACTATGTCAAGGAATCTTTCATGGGGCTGTTATGATACCGTGTTGTCAGTTTAGCTTCTGTCTTGAGTGTAAGCTCTTTTACAACTGACTGTAACTCTGTTAAAGCATGTTTCAATTTTCATGTATGTTCTGAATCTGAGTAGTCTTTCTATTTAGTATGGATCAGTTCATGATGTACTGTGAGACTCTTGCTTGTGTCGATAGGTATTAGGCAGGTATTGGTTGAGAAGGGTAAATGTCCTCAATGTAACTCTACAAAATTCAAGATTGATGAGCTACTTCCCAATATTGCTCTTCGTCAAGCAATTGAACGTTTTCTCGAGTCTCAGGTGACAATCAGTACTGCAGAAGATTGTGGAGCAAAACATGCACCTGGTGGGCAGCTGATGACTGCATTCAATTTATTGGATGTCGTGATTTTAACTTAAAATAACGTGTCTAAAAACCAAATCTTATTGTTGGCTGCAGATGGGGAATCTGGAATTCAAGCAAAGCCCACAGCCTCACAAGCCTTATCTCACAGGCAAGGTAAATTAAATACATTGCAATCCCCATATGCAACGTTTGGACCAACATATAAAAAGCCTAATAAAGTTTTTCTAGAATCTACAGGTGATTTCATAGCTGGAAATATAAGAAAAGATGCCCATCATTGCTCTGGTCACTTGTAGTCAGAATTATGCTTCAAAGTATTGTGTTCTTTACAGAGGGATAGATAATATTTTAAGATAACATATTTTTTTAATGTCCATAAATGACCAAGGAATAGGTCAATGGGTCTAGAGAGTACAACAGTGGCCACTAGTCTCTGGGAGGGTCTAGAACCCTCCTATATGCTAAAATGTTATCAAATTAAAAGAGATACAAATGACATTAAAAGAAAGAGGATCACGAGGTAGGCAAAAATGGAAGTTCAATATTTAACTATGCAAAGGCTTTGGTATATTTTTCCCAGGTCTGTCTGAGGCCAAGAAGTCTATTCTAGAGGACAATGGAGAGGGTGTTACAGTCTATAAGGCGCTCCGGTCATTCTCTCATAAAGATGAAGGTATAACTATGGAGTATCAGGCTAGCAAAGGTATGTTTTAATATTTTGTATGAGAGGCTTTTTGATGGATAATATGGAGTGAATGAACAAAGTATGCTCTCTGGTTTGAAAAATTTGTTTTCTGTTCATATAAATTTTGTTTTATTCAATAATTTGGCCTGGGTTCAATAGTGATAATTAGTCAAGATCTTCCCTTTTCCATTCCCTTGTGTGCCATAGCCATGGAGAACATGGTCGAGGTGCATATAAATGTGATAATCAGACCGAATTCATTAATCTCTAGTATATATCCTCTTTTCTTAAGATTTACAATTTATTAGAAGGGTTTGCTTAGTAGAATTTTGGCACTCTTTTTCACTTTAGCACTTCTTTTTGCTCCCTCTATGCCTATCTAAATTTCCTTATGTTCTCACTCACCAGAATTTGGCATCCCAATGTTGAGATTCCAATTTAACCAACAAAAACCTTGATTCTGCAGTATGCTGTAAAAAACAACTCTAGGGCTGCGCAACACTTGAAGAGATGTCACATAAGAGGAGCACAACCCTAGAGAGAGAAAGAAAACTAAGCGCAAGAGAGAGCACAATACTTGATAGGTGCTCTTAGGCAATTCACTTTATTAGAAGGGTGACTGAATCACTTGAATGAGAAATACAAATGACATTGGGTGTATAAATATCCAACTCAGAGGTAGGGTGCTTTCCCCAATGAAGTTTTGATCCTGCATGTACATTGTCGGCCTTAGCCAAGCATACGAATATAATAATGATAAAATGAGGTTGGATATGATCAGAAGTGAAGATTGCACCCCTATTCTCAACATCTCCCCTTAATATGAATAGGGGCCCGCAAAGAGAAGAAGGCATTATAGACATACAACCATAATATTGAAGAGGGGCCACGTAGAGAAGGCATTACATATCACCTCCCTTGAATTCCATATCTCTCCCTCCAGTATCTTGCGAGATCTTTGGCAGTGTTGACAATGTAGTGGAGTGTATGTGGATGAAGCTTTAGTTGAATGAGCACATCATCAACTTGGGTGAGAAGGGCCCATGGTGGAGGAGGCTTCTAATGATGCTCCAATTTGCCTTTTGGTGCAAGAAAATCGACAACGTCTAAAACTGTGGATATGGCCCATTAGGCATAAGCCTTGACTAATCTAGACGAAGAGGAGTTGGATCAGATGGATCAAATTAAGAAATCTTTGATGTCATCATTGAAGTGCTCGACTACTAGAGGAGTGTTGGAAGCAACATTTAGTATAGGAGAAGAGTCTTCCAGAGGATTTGAGCTAGATGAGTCATAAATAAGGTCCTTGTCATCATCATTTGTCTTTCTAGTCATTATAGGAAGAGTGCTTGTGGAAACACGCGTAGAAGAGGAGGATCATCATCATAATGTGAAGGAGAAAGATCCAATGAGACATTTTGGGAATCATCTATATGAGACTCCTGTGTAAGGACACAGAACTTCATCAAAGATATGATCTCTATGTTCAATCACCTTGTGAGTGAATGGATCAATCATCATGTATAGACGATATGCCTTGAAAACTTTGCTATAGCCCACTAGTACTTTGGTTCTAATTTTTTTCCACTTTTCACTAGGAATATGGGTGCATGTACTTGATTTAAAACTTCTGAAGTGTGAAATTGATTGTTTATTTCCATACCATTTCTATTATGGAGTCATGCCTTGAATGACAAGGGTAGGTGTTAGGTGTCTGATGGGCAATGTGGGCTGCATAGAGAACTGTTAGAAATAGAGAAAAGAAGAGAAAATATACCTTTTAATTTTTTTTTTTATGTTAGCTAGATCAACAAGTGTCAAGAACACAATAGATCTAAAATAAAAACTCTGATCAGAGATGTATAAGAAAACAATAGATCTGAAACACTACAGTTAGATTTGAACTGTAAAATATTTCTGAGTATGCAAAGCTGTTAGATCTGAACTATAAAATATTTCTGAGTATGCAGAGCAGTTAGATCCAATGTTTTAAAAACCGAAACCGGTACCGGAACCGGTCGAGGGTCCAACCTGAACCGGAACTGGAACCGGTAATAAACCGATCGAACCGGTTTCAATGAAC
>CBVK0102959320.1:0-12463 GCA_900067695.1 Picea abies
TATGGAATTTTATAAACTTAGTCCAATTTATCCCACATGCATCATGGGAGTTGTTCTCCTCTCACCCTCTCATATATAATTGAGTTTAAGGAATCCCTTTAATCATGCAATGGAGTGTGATGTAAATCTTGTTGCGAATGAAGTGTAGCCAACATGTCTTTCTATTAAGAGATAAGCTATCCCATTCTACTATTTTTTTTTCTACAATGTTTTTCTCTTTTATTCATTAATAGAGGTTGGGTTTCACTATATCTTTGTGTTTCTTGCAATATTTCTGTGTTTTTCCTTTTCGTATATTTGTTATATTTTTGTCGTCATGTCGTTCTCAAAATAATCTAGATCAATCACCCCCTAGCCTGACCATACATCCATAGGGGTCAATTGAATTATCATCCTTAGCTATAGTCACCATCAACAGATTAGAATATTCCTTTCATCACACTACAAGTGCTCATAATAACAAACAATTCTCAATCCTCCAACATATTAAGCAGTGTCTTGCCTCCCACATATGTTGCATATATTCTTGTGCCTAGGTCTTTCCATTCCTTTGCCTCCTTGGGGGAATTCACATCTTTACAAATCCCTAACTTTTAGGGTCATCTAGTGGTCAAATTCAACTTCTGCCACTTTTAAAAATCATCCATGAGTTAACTCAAACCTGTTCCCCACTCATGGAGTCATGGTCAACTATTTTTAACCTGGATATTTCATTTGTATTTTAGCATTAAATTGATTAAAATTTTGTCTCATACACGTGTCCAATAAAAGAGGACAGTTGGGCAAGTCAAATATTTTCCCAACAGTCATCAAATAATTAATTACATAATCCAAAATTCATATTTTCCATAAATGGAAAATAATTTCCAAATCTGAATTTTCCAAATTCATATTTTCCATAAATGGAAAATAATTTCCAAATCTGAATTTTCCAAAAATGGAAATTTATTACAAAATTCAACATAGGATTTAATTTTATAAAATTTGTGGATATTACAGTACAAGATCCAAAATTTTTGCATATGATCTGACAATTGCAAGCCAATTATCCACTTTCCCTTGGCTACTCTTAGCACAATGGTGATCTTCTCTACAAAGACCATTTGTATTTAAGTAAAAAATCACAACTTAAATACACAGTGCTTTCTAAGCTTCATGGTACACCCACAGTTGGGCACTCAGGGTTTACTAAAACCTATAACCCGATCAAATGTTCTTTTCTGGGATGGTACATGAAACAAGGAATTCACACTTTTTTGGCAGAATGTGATGTTTTTCAGCATAACATCAATGCCATATGACAACTACTAAAAAATATTTTCATATCATTAATATAAAAAAAACCTTCATAGGGGATTCTTACCTAATCCCTTTCAGTTACCATGTCACATAAGCATGAAGTATTTTATACATGTTCTAGATGCCACCATCCTCTCTGATATTACCTCATCAGTGGTGCTTCATGGGAACTTCGAAATTCCTTTCAACAATCTTTCAATAATGTCCCTCTTACATTTATCTTCTCTATTAGGTTGTCAACCATTGGTATTTGTCCTTCATCAATTTCTCTAATGTTTTTGTTAGAAAAATAGGATCGTAGAACAAAAAAATAAAACAAATGCATAAATAAAACACAAAAGATACACAATACAATAGAGACATAGATATACATGGTTCACCTAGTTTGGGATACGTCCACCAGATAAATTTTCAGGTCCTTCCTTTTTATTATCCAACAAAATGAAGGGATACAACCTATAGCACACCCGTTGTAACTTCCTCTTCTTTGTCTCGTAGTCTCCCCTCTCATAATACAATATTCAAGATAATACCTGAGAATTGGATTTGTTCAACCGATGGGTGACGGAAAAAATAAACAGCTCAAACAAAAACCAAGAACAATATTACAACTATAGAAATTGTGTTGCAAAGTATCTTAAAGTCACATATATATAGATAAAATAGTCAACTAGCCGTTAACACTAACCAATCAGATAGGCAAATTTTTTGTCGCTATTGCCACAAAAGTTCTTCGCTATAGCGATGAAAATCAAGAATAGGTTAAAATAAGATTTTTGTGGATATTGCGACGAACTTTTGTGACAATATCGACGAAAATCCCGCCCTGTTTAAAAAAATGATAAAACTAGTGGAAGTGTGGAAAATTTTCATGGATTAATCCACCCATATGTAGTAGTGTGAACTATGTTCTTTATTGAAGAAGGGAAGACGATATCACCCCCAACTTCTTTCTCAGATACTCAAAGGGTTCTCTAAGTAATGGCTTGGTAAAAATATCTACAATCTACTCTTTAGAAGGAACATATTCTAATTTGACTATTGGATAGTTGGTTTGGACAGTTGGTTGTCATTGATGTAAACCCTTGGAGAGTGATCTTGGAGATTGATGTCAACCCTTGGAGAGGTCAAGAGATGTTGGACAGTTGAATGACATTTGTATGATTGATATTGATGGTGAGTTAGTTGGGTAAATTTGACGTAGTCTACATGTAGCCCCACAGGTGTGGTTATGGGACCCGAAGTTGATTAAGGAATATGGACATGGAGGACAATGAAATTGTAGGTAAGACTTGTTAGAAAACCAAGATCGCAGAACAATAAAATAAAACAAATGCAGAAATAAAACAGGGAAGATACAAAATACAATAGAGACATAGATATACGTGGTTCACCTAGTGTGGACTACGTCCACTAGAAAATTTTCCAGGTCATTCCTTTTTATTATCCAACAAAATGAAGGGATACAACCTACAACACACCCTTTGTAACTTCCTCTTCTTTGTCTCATAGTCTCCCCTCTCATAATACAATATTCAAGATAATACCTAGTCGCAATAGAATTCCCTCATAGGAAAAAAAGGGTTTCCTTTTAGAGTGAAAAAACCATAAAAATAAATTCTACCATTAGATCTGAAACCTTATAATGGACATTCCAAATTGACTACGAAATTACAATATTTTATAAGGCAATGTTTCCCAATATTTCACTTAGGGGGAGCTGCCCCCAAATCTCCCGCTAGGAAGGGAATACAAAAAATTTATGTCCCCCCCCCTAGACCCCCCTGGTGATAGTTGTGGGGTGCAAATCCCACCCACACATCCCCATTAGGGAATGGGGTCCAAGAACAGTTGAAACAAACTTGTGAATCAAGAAGATAATCTGGCTCCACGACCAATAATCTCCCACTTGGAGACTAATCATAACAACTCCACTATTGTTGTACCTGTTGGACTATACTCCACCTTCGACCTACAAAATTTCTCATCTTCACCTTTATTCTTGAAGGCCAATTAAAACTAAGAAGGAACTCGGTTTCTCCCTGGCTACTCCCTTTCTTAGCATATCTGTAGGATTCTGGCTAGTATGTATCTTTTTCAACTTCAAATGTCTATCTTCCAAGAATGGAAGGATGATTTATTTCCAATATGAATGGCACTCTCACTGTCACAGTACAACCTGTTCTTCTCCTTATTTTTTTCCAATTCCTCCATAAACCTATGTAACAAAATCATTTATTTATTATCCTCTATAGAAACAACATACTTTGCTTCTATTGTTGAAAGTGAAACAACCTTTTGCAGTTTCGAAATCCAACTCACTGTTGTTCCACCTATAGTAAAAACATACCCTATGGTGCTCCTCCCATTGTCTTTATGACCTGCCATATATGAATCAACATATGCTTGTAGAACAATGTATGAACCTCCAAAACATAATTCATGAGTAGAAATACCTCTCAAATACCTGAGAATCCACTTTACTACCTCCCAATGTTCTTTACCTGGATTTTTCATATACCTTCTCATAACTCCCATTGCCTGTGCAATATCCGGTCTGTTGGAAACCATCACATACATCAAGATGCCAAATGTTGATGAATAAGGGACCTTGGACATGTATTTTATCTCCTCCTATGTCTTGGGACATATTTCCTTGGTGAATTTGAAATGGTTGGCCAAAGGTGTACTAACTGGTTTAGCATTCTACATTCTAAACCTATCCAAGACCTTCTCTATGTACTCACTTTAAGACAATGTCAATTTGTTATTTTTCATGTCTCTTGCTATTCTCATACCAAGGATTTTCTTTGCAACACCCAAATCCTTCATTGCAAATTAATTAACTAATTTATTTTTCATCACATTTATATCCTTTATATTCGAACCTACAATAAGCATGTGATCTACACACAATAACATGACAATATAACTTCCATTTTCTATCCTTTTAAAATAAACATAGTGATCATAATGACATCTAATATAATATTTTTTTGTCATAAACCTGTCAAACTTCAAATACAATTTCCTTGGAGCTTGTTTTAGGCCATATAGGCTCTTTTCCAACTTACACACAAAATTTTCCTTCCCTTTGACCTCATAACCCTGTGGTTGTTGTATATAAATCTCTTCCTCCAAATCCCAATGGAATTTTTTTTTTTTTTACATCTAACTATTCAAGATGTAAATCTTTTTCTACCACAAGGCTTAAAATAGTCCTAATTGAATTCATCTTAACAACGAGAGAAAATATTTCATCAAAATCCATACCTTTCTTTTGCGAAAATCCATTTACGTCAAGTCTATCCTTTTACCTATTTTTTCATCCATCTTCTTCCTTTAACCTATAAACCCATTTATTCTACAATGCTCTTTTTCCTGTAGGAAACTTAACCAAGTCACAAGTATCATTACTGTCTCTTATACACAAATAGTCCTAATTGAATTCATCTTAACAACAGGAGAAAATATTTCATCAAAATCCACACCTTTCTTTTGCGCAAATCCATTTACGTCAAGTCTATCCTTTTACCTCTTTTTTCATCCATCTTCTTCCTTTAACCTATAAACCCATTTATTCTACAATGCTATTTTTCCTGTAGGAAACTTAACCAAGTCACAAGTATCATTATTTACCATGGAATCCATTTCCTCTTTCATGCCTTTATCCCACTTTTTTTAGTGTCTACCTACATTTCCTTTTCATAACATTCTGGTTCACTAGAATCCGTCAATAATAAATAATAAAATGAAGGAGAGTATCGTTCAATGGGTTTACTTAACCTGGTAGATCTTGTAACAACACTTGTAGAAATTCGAGGTACCTGTTTCTCCTGTTATTATACATTTTTATTTTCTAGTACCTTTGGAATTTGTTTTCAATGATCTTATCAAGGACTATGTATTATGGTTTTTCTTTTTCTTGCTTCTTTCCCTGCAACTAATATTTTTGCATGACCTTCTCATTGAATATAACATCTCTAATACTAATGATTTCATTATTTTCATAATCCCATAAGTGATAACCTAAATCATTAACACCATATCCAATAAAGGTACACTTGTTGGATATTGCCTCAAGCTTTGTTCTATTTTCTTTATCAATATGAACAAATGTTTCACAACCGAAAGTATTCAAAAAAGAATAGTTTACCTTTCTACCTATCCATTCCTCCTTTAGAATTCCACCATCCAAATATATTCAAGGTACTTTGTTTATTAAGTAAACAATATCATCTACAACATATTCCTAGAACTGTAAGGAACACCCAACATGAAATCTCATACTCCTTGCACGCTCCATTATTGTCTTATTCATCCTTTATAGCACACCATTTTCTTGTGGTGTTCCTGGAATTGTTTTCTCTCTACGAATCCCATGGTATGAACAATAATAATCAAACTTATTTCTGCAATATTCACCCCAATTTTTTGATCTGAGACGCTTCAACCTTTTTCATGTCTCATACTCAACCAAAGCTTTCCATTTCTTAAAAGTATCAAAAACATAATATTTTTCTTGAATGCAATAAACCCAAGTTTTTACAGTTGCATCATCGATAAAAGTAACATAATAATGAGAGCCACTAAGAGATGATGATCTCATCCCCATACATATGTATGCACAATATCTAACCTTTTACTCTTATTTTCTTTTCCGACTCTGAGAAATATGACTCTCTTTTGTTTTCCATAAACACAATTCTCACAGAAATCCAAATCAATTTGTTTAATATTTGGTAACATTTTTTTTTGTGAAGTATTTGCATCCCCTTATCACTCATGTGTCAAAGCCTATGATTCCAAAGTGTTGTATCCACTCCTATAAAAGCTAAATATATAGAAGATTCAATATTACTAGTACATAAATACAATGTACCTACCTTCTCTCCTTTTATTATCACCAATGATCCTTTGGTGACCTTCCACGCCTTATCTGTAAATATGGATATGCAACCTTCAGTTTCCAAATTCCCTATTGAAACTATATTTTTCCTTAGATATGGAACATGTATTACCTATTTCAACAACCATTGGTTTCCATTCGTTTTCTTTATTTGTACCTTTCCCATTCCAACAATTTTTCATGGTGCATCATAACCCAAATGAACATGTCCAAAATCACCTTCAACATAATATACAAAATGTTTCCTATGGGGTGTGGCATGAAATAAATCCCCTGAATATACTACCCAAGACTCAAAAATATTATCTACTGAAAGAATCAAATCATCTTATAACACATCACATGTTACATTTGCTTCCTGATTTTTCTCCTGATGTCCATCTCTTTGTTTTTTTATAGCTCTGCATTCTTTCTTCATATTTCCTTTCTTCCCACAATTCCAACACTCTATATTTCCTAGTCTAGATTTGGATCTTCCCTTCCTAGAATTATCGTAGTTCCCTAATCTGTTTCCTCTATCCTTTTATCTTCCCCTATTCTCCATGTTTAACGCATTACCTAATGTCTCACATGTGATTTTCTGTCACATTTCTTCTCTAAGGATAACACCAAAAACATCATAAAATTTTAAAGTCTTTTAACCAAAAACAGAGTTACTTATAGCCATGACCAATCCATTCCATATTTCTGGCAGTGAGAAAAGGATTAGAAGAGCTGTGACCTCATCATCAAAGTCCACTTTTATATAACTTAGTTGATTAGTAAACTTATTGAAATAATTTAAATGATTTCCAACAGACCCACCTTCTGACATATTCATACTAAATAATTTCTTCATTAAAAATACCTTATTCGATGTCGAGGATTTCTCATACATTTTAGTGAATCTGTCCATTATCTCCTTCATTTTATTTTCTTTTGAAGTATTGAAATCCATCGACATTGCCAGGATTAGTTATATCATTCCTAGTGCCTTTCTGTGAAGAACCTCCCATTCTTTGTCCTTCATTGTCATTGGATTCTTTGTTATTCCTACCAATGGTAGGAATAGATAATTTTGATATAAATAATCTTCCATACACATCTTCCATAACTGGTAGTTTTGCCTTTAAATTTTTGGACCGTAAAATTTCTATCTTCCGCCATTACACCCACTCGAACCAGGAACCTTCTTTTCCTATGAGTTACCTTTCTCTCTGATACCAGTTGTTAAAAAAAAGGATTGCAGAGCAATAAAATAAAACAAATCTTTAAATAAAACATAGAAGATACACAATACAATAGAGACACAAATATATGTGGTTTACCCAGTGTGTGCTACGTTCACCAGATAAACTGTCAGGTCCTTCCTTTTTATTATCCAGTAAAATGAAGGGATAAAACCTACAACACACATACTATAAATTCCTTTTATTTCTCTCACAATATCCTCTCTCATAATACATTATTCATGATAATACCCAACCAGAATACAATTCCATGATAGGAAAAAAAGGGTTTCCTTCTAGGGAAAAAAGCATTTTTACTGTCAAATCTGCGAACTTATAATCAACTATCCAAATTGACTATGAAATTACAATATTTTACATGGAGATTTTTCCCAATATTTCACTTCAGGGGAGCTTCTCTCGAATCCCCTGCTAGGGGGGGGATACGAAAATTCTCTCCACCCCCCCCAGATCCCTATGGCAATAGTTCTGGGGGGGAAATCCCCCCCACATCCCCTATTAGGGAATGGGGTCCAAGCATGACTGAAGAAAACCTCTTAATCAATAACACAATGAAGCTCTACAACCAATAGTTTTCCTACGCTTAACATGCATCATGACAATCACAAATGTATTATCCTTCATGTTAAATAAAATGCATGAACATAACATATAAATAAAAAATAATTATCATATATGTCCTAGCATATCTACATGTACTTCTTCACATTACTCAATGTGTTGACTAGTGAAACTATAAAATAATTCATTTGTTGGGTATCCTACAACCATCAACATATTAGATTCTCATCCCAGAGAAAAATAATAAACAACAAGGAAAGGGGTTAAGCAACTCTTCCATCTTTTCCAACTCCTCCTACATAGTTTAGATAATTCAACATGCTACAACAAAAAGAGCTTTCCCAGAAATAAAGAACAAGTTCATAATGCACATTTCACCAAAGAGAAAATCAAGTTGGTCAACATTCATTTCCATATATTTTAATCATGCATGATATTTTAAAATGGAATCCATGATTTTTGTAAAAATACACTTTGAATTCTATTGTCTAATTTTCTAGTAGTCATTAATATTATCATGTTGTTCTCCTGGAAATTTCCTCCCACAATCCATCACTATAAAATATGACCTTAACCTTTAGTCATCCTTATCTTTTTCATTTCATATCCATACCCAACATTCGATAATGAATTATTTGCATTCATCTTTAATATGCATTCAGATTGTGGATTCATACATGCATAGTTATTCCATCAATTTCACATTCAAACTGTGCTTTAATCACAATGTTTAACATGTGGTGTGTGTTTGCACCATAGGAAGACTTTATAGTTTCATTTCCATATCTATTAAAAAATAATTAGTTCATGATTGTTCACAATCATTTACATTAAGTCTTTAAAAACATAATCATGTTTCCTTTCATCATGACAACAGAGCATCCCTACTCATTTACTCTTTCATCAATTTATACTAGATTTTTATGAGGAAATGGAATACATCCTCCTCAATCTATTATTCAAAACAAAATAGTAACTAATTCTTCAAAATCGATTCATCCAAGCATCCATGGTATTTATTCAATCCTCACAATAACAATTATTTCCTTACATTTCAATTATTCAATCAATCATATCATGCCTTTAGTATACATATACTCATACATCGTGCATGTGCACAACTTGCACATTTTAATATATTTCATTCATATATATTTGGTATTAATATCACTCATTATAATGGGAAACTTTATAATGCATTCAATCCATTCCCTAAATCATATATAAACATAGATAAATATTCAACATGCAAGTTCAGTACTTGCACCTTTTTTTTTAGGAACTAAATATCAAAATAGCATAAAAACCTCAGAATAAGTACTCAACACCTTGACAAAGAGATAAATTCAAATAATAAGCGTCTTCAAGGGGAAAACCTCCTTATACAACATATGAGTTCATCAACACAATGATTCCAAATAAAAAGGTCTCCTTGATATATATAGGATTCTAGGAGGTACAATTACAAATATTGGACCCATATTGACATAAATAAAATAAAAGGAATATTATAATATGCCCAAATTAAGGGGTAATGTGCCACTATTTAGGGCTTAACATGACCCTCCCATTAAGATAATTGTTGTCCACAATGTTTGATTAATTCTGAATGCTTTTGTATAAAATAACAATCTTCCCAAGTGGAATCTTCAGCAAGTAGTTTATTCCACTTAATGAGATACTCTAAAATGGATATATTCCTTAGTTGGTGAATTCTTATGTCATGGATAGCTTCAATATCCAATATGATTTTTCCTTCCTCATCAAGTTATGGAAATATATTTTGAACTGATATCTTGTCACTTATAACCTTCTTTAACCATGAAACATGGAAAACTGGGTGTAGTCGTGAAGATGCCAGAATCTCATATTTGTATGCCATAGTACCAATATTTTTCAACACCTTATAAGGGATATAGTAATTTGGTGATAATTTATTATCCTTCTTCTCTTTCTTGTGGGACATATTTTTGTATGGTTGTCGTCTTAAAAATACCCAATCCCCTACCTCAAAACTCCTTTCACTACGATGTTGATATGCTTGTTGTTTCTTGCGATTTTGTGCCATGGTCAAGTTGTCCTTTAAGATTTGGAGATCTTGTTGTTGATTCTCTATGTGATCTTCCACTGCTTGAACCTTAGATTTTTAGTTTAGAGAAGAAGTGTTGATATGCTTGTTGTTTCTTGTGATTTTGTGCCATGGTCAAGTTGTCCTTTAAGATTTGGAGATCTTGTTGTTGATTCTCTATGTGATCTTCCATTCGTTGAAGATTTATTTTTATTTTAGAGAAGAAGAGATGGGCAGTAGCTCATATCCATGGAGCACCATAAATAGTGTCATTTTTGTTGCAGTATGAAAGGAAGTGTTATACCACCATTATTCCAAGGTTCACTTGAACCATTGTGTTTGTTTATCAAATACAAATCAAAGAAGGTATCCTTCCAGACATTTGTTCACTATCTCATTTTGTCTATCAGATTGAGGATGATAAGATAAGCTATGAGCCAATTGAGTACCCAAACAAGAAAATAATTATGTCCAAAAATGTCCAATGAAGATGGGATCTCTGCAACTTACAATAATCTTTGGGCTTCCATGTAGTTTTTGAAGTATCTCCATGAATGTAGTGGGAACTGTACTAGATTTGAAAGGATGAGAGAGTTAAAAAAGGTGTGTGTACTTGGTTAGTCTATCAAAAATCACCATGATGACAATCTTTCCTTCAGAATTCATTAACCCTATGATGAAATCCATGGAAACCTCCTCCCAATGCTAACTTGTGATGGCTACTAGTTTTAAAAGACCCAGGGTGTTAATTGTTTCCACCATACATTGTTGAAAAACCAAACATTCTTCCATAAACATTTGAACATAATTTTTAAGGCCATCCCAAGAACATTCCTTCTTGAACCTATCATAGGTTTTCAAAAATATTGAGTGCCCTCCTACCAGAGAGGTGTCCAATTCGAAGAGTACCTTTTGTTTGATTTGGGAGTTCTTACATAAAAATAAGCGATATTTTTACCCTAGTTAATCATTTTTCCATGTAAATGTGATGCATTGGAATCCTACTGCAACCTTTGAATGAGAGTCCACATGTTTTCATCATTCTTCAATTCATCCCTTGATTATGTTATACAATTAGGTTATATGGTAAATATAGCACAAATGAAGGCCTCGACATATTCATCTTTTCTTGAGAGTGCAACTACCACAATATTGTTCTCCATTTTTTTTTAGATGATTTCAAAATCATAACTCAACATCTTGGTCACCCATTTTTGTTGTTCTTCTAAAGATCGTATTTGTTCCAAGAATTATTTAAGACTGTCATGATCTATTTTGACCTTGAAGTTCCCACCTATTAGGTAAGGGCACAATTGCTTCAATGCATGTAGTATTTCCATCATTTCCTTCTCATAAGTGGGTTTATGTAAGTACTTTCCCTTCAATGGCCAACTTTGAAAAGAAAGGATCCTTCCTTCTTGCATTAGAACAAAACCAATGTCATTTCATGAGGCATCACATTCCATAATAAAGGTTTTTATCAATTATGATGTGGTCAAGATAGGATTTATGCACATCGCCTCTTTAATTTGTTCAAAATCTTGAGTTGCCTCCAAATTCCATGAAAATGCATCCTTGTTAGTTAATGTCGTTAAAGGTACTTACATTATTCCATAGTTTTGAACAAACTTATGGTAGTAACCTGTCAAACCCAAAATTCCTCTAATATTCTTCAATGTTTTTGGAATCGTCCAGTCGATCATGGTCTTAATATTGCTAGGGTCCACCTTGACACCTTCATCAGATACAATATGACCCAAATACTATACCTCATTCACCCCAAAGAAACATTTGTATGGTTTGGCATATAGTTGCTTCTCCTTTAGTAGTTGTAGAACCCTATCAACATGTCAAACATGATCCTCCCAAGACTTTCTATAGATTAATATATCATCAAAAAATACTAACACAAATTTTTGAAGGAAGGGCTCCCAAGACTTTCTATAGATTAATATATCATCAAAAAATACTAACACAATTTTTTTAAGGAAGGGATTGAAAATAGAATTCATGAACCCTTGGAATGTGGAATGTGCAGTCGTAAGGACAAAAGGCTTGACCATAAATTCATAATGGCCTTCATGATTTTGGAATGTTGTTTTTGGGATATTTGCTTCCTTCATTCTAATATTGTGATACCCTAAATGGAAATATGACTTTGTGAAGTAGATTGCTCCATGTAGTTCATCTAAAAATTCATCAATGATGGGAATGGGAAACTTCTATTTAATGATCTTGTTGAGATCTCTATAATATGGACACATACAACATGATCCATATTTCTTGAGTACCATTACCATCGGTGCATAGTAAGAACTTTGGCTAGGTATAATAATTCAATCCTCTAACATTTCTTTAACCATATGCTCAATTTCACTCTTCTAGGCATAAGGGTAT
>CBVK0102959337.1:0-10023 GCA_900067695.1 Picea abies
AAAATGAAAAATTGCGCCGATCGGCGTATATCAACCACTTTTTACATAAATGTGGTTGTTGCTAGTTTTTTACTATTTTAAAATTTCACAGCTATCATTTTTTATTTTCAAAATAGGATGAAGAAAATTCAATATTTTTTTACTATTTTAAAATTTGTCAGCTATCCTCCTTGTGACAGATTACAGTTGTAATGGTTGATAAGTTGTTATGATACTTTATAGTGCAGTTGGAAGCAGCTTGGTCTTTGACGAATATAGTCGCGGGAACCTCTGATCATACAAAATTTGTGATTGAGTGCGGGGCACTGCCTAGATTTGTGGAGCTTCTTAACTCGAGAACAAGTTGCACTATTTTTTACCTTTATCTCATAATATACATCAAACTAATTTTTTCCTTGTCAACAGGTTGCACTATTCGAACAGAGCCAAAGCCCATTTTTATTTTGAAATTTAAGATTTTATTTTCAGGTAATATGTAATCATTGTATAAATATTGATTGCTTTTGCTTGGTTAAGAGTTGCTTTTCTTCGGACCTAAAAAAATAGGTTAACGACATCTCAGTGAAAGTTTGCTTCCTTATCTCTTATGGACCATCAGTTTGTTATTTCAGGTTGGGTGGTTTTTCTTTAATAATAGTGATGACTCAGCTTACATTGGAGAATAGCAATCAATAATAGCATTCTTGTCTCCACTACTAGTTTAATATTCTAAGTTATGATAAATTTTCTCACTAAAAAAAATTAACTTTTATTTCACTATGATAATAGAAAGGGAATGGAATATGATAATAGAGAGGGAATGGAATGTACAAAGACAATGAGGCTCTTATAGTGTTTCATCTCATTACATTTAGACAGAGGATGAAGATGAAATGTACATAGAAGTTGTTGTGGTCATTTTACATTTAGATATTTTTTATTTCGAAAATAGGATGGAAAAAATTCAATAATTTTTTACTATTTTAAAATTTCACAGCTATCATTTTTATTTTGAAAATAGGATGAAGAAAATTCAATATTTTTTTACTATTTTAAAATTTGGCAGCTATCCTCCTCATGACAAATTACAGTTGTGATGGTTGATAAGTTGTTATGATACTTTATACTACAGTTGGAAGCAGCTTGGTCTTTGTCGAAGAGGGAACCACTGATCATACAAAATTTGTGATTGAGTGTGGGTGTAATGACCCAAATTAAGTACGCAAGAAAAGGTTGACCCATTGACCATCGGGGTTCGGGACTCGAAGGGTCCTGCGTATGGCGAAAGGATTCGCGATTCCCCGACCAGCGATATCCCGAAGGCCGAAACAAGGCCGAAACCCCGATACCCGACGTGAGTTGAAATTTTAGGGTGTTACAAAATTTGTGATTGAGTGTGGGGCACTGCCTAGATTTGTGGAGCTTCTTAACTCTGTGAGTGATGAAATTCGAGCACAGGTTGCACTATTTTTAACCTTTTTCTCATAATATACATCAAACTAATTTTTTCCTTGTCAACTATCTTTATATCTGAATTTTAATAAAAAAACTACTCCTTCCCAACATTGACTTTCAACTGGTCTTCGTATAAGGCCGTTTGCGCTTTGGCAAATATTGCTGGAGACTCTTCATCATATAGGGATCTTGCACTAAGTCATGGAGCATTGCCGCAGCTGCTTGCCCAATTTAATGAGACTGTAAATATTTCATTGATAAGAAATGCTACATGGGCTCTGTCAAATTTTTGCCTCGGTAAACCCCAACCTCAATTCGATCAGGTAAGAAGAATCCATTATCTGGCTCTTCTTAGTTTGACCTTTCAGGAATGTCTAATAGATGTGTTAATGAAGTTTGGAATTTTCTAGTAGGTTTTGCAGTGTGGGGAATGTGTGTCTGTCCTGTACTCTGTTGCTTCTGTATTTATCTTATACAGCTTAAGATAGGGATATCAGAATTCATTAGCATGTGGGGGAGCATTTGTTATCAATTCTTCTTACCTAATCGAATTGAGCCCATGTAGCATTTCTTATCAATGAAATATTTACAGTCTCATTAAATTGGGCAAGCAGCTGCGGCAATGCTCCATGACTTAGTGCAAGATCCCTATATGATGAAGAGTCTCCAGCAATATTTGCCAAAGCCCAAACGGCCTTATACGAAGACCAGTTGAAAGTCAATGTTGGGGAGGAGTAGTTTTTTTATTAAAATTCAGAAGTAGATAAGATATAAAGATAGTTGACAGGGAAAAAATTAGTTTGATGTATATTATGAGATAAAGGTCAAAAATAGTGCAACCTGTTCTAGAGTTAAGAAGCTCCACAAATCTAGGCAGTGCCCAGCACTCGATCACAAATTTTGTATGATCAGAGGTTTCCGCGACTATATTCGTCAAAGACCAAGCTGCTTCCAACTGCAGTATGAAGTATCATAACAACTTATTAACCATTACAACTGTAATTTGTCACGAGGAGGATAGCTGGCAAATTTTAAAATAGTAGAAAAATATTGAATTTTCTTCATCCTATTTTCAAAATAAAAAAAGATAGTTGTGAAATTTTAAAATAGTAAAAAATTATTGAAATTTCTCCATCTTATTATCGAAATAGAAAATATCTAAATGTAAGATGACCACAACAACTTCTATGTATCTTTCATCTTCATCCTCTGTCTAAATGTAATGAGATGAAACACTATAACAGCCTCATTGTCTTTGTACATTCCATTCCCTCTCTATTATCATATTCCATCCCCTTTCTATTATCATAGTGAAATAAAGTTAATTTTTTTTAGTGAGAAAATTTATCATAATTTAGAGTATCAAACTAGTAGTGGAGACAAGACAGTTATTATTGATTGCTATCTTCCAATGCAGGCTGACTCATCACTATTATTGAAGAAAAACCACCCAACTTGAAATAACAAGCTGATGGTCCTTAAGAGATAAGGAAGCAAATTTTCACTGAGATGTCGTTAACATTAACCTATTTCTTTAGGTCCAAAAAAAACGAACTCTTAACCAAGCAAAAGCAATCAATATTTATACAACAATTGCATCTTACCTAGAGCTGAGGCTTATCGTGCATTCTCAGAATATCGACTAGACGAGGAACTGCACCAAATTGGATGACTTCATTGATTGGAGGATTACCTGCATAGAGAAGGCATTAGCAACTGGTAACATTGCTCGATTCAAATAAAATTACTAGTAAGTTGGTTTTTACATCAAAGGTTCTTATGGGTTTGAAAAAAAAAACACACTGACCTCTAGATAACATTTTTCGTAAGTAAATAGCAGAAGCCACTTTTGCATTAATATTATCTTCACAAGCAAGCGCAGAAACTGCTGCACCAACAAAATCTAAACACCATTTGTAACACTAATTGAGATAATTGCAAGGTTGCATTTGGGTGCATATCAAAGAATTTATAATTTAAATTATTTAAAACACAATCCTTTAAGAAAATGTCAATTTTACTTTTGTCAAAGAACAAATTCCTTTGATTATCACAATTCTTTTCAATGGTGCTCTTATGCATGGACAATTTTAGAGTTAGGGTTAAAGGTTTATGATCATAGTCAGGCTCATCTTCATTTAAAAGGTCAAAAATTGTTATTTGGTTGGAAACAGGGATATTAGATATCACATAATCTACAACACTACTACCTAGCACATGAATACAATTCATTTGGTTGGAGATTGGCCACTTCATTACTCCATAGCAAAATATTAGGTCTTGAGAGCTGCAAAGATTGACCAACTCAGTACCAAACAAATTCTCAATTAGGTCTTCAGAGATTCTTTTGTAGCTATTAGATAAAACAATGTCTTCATCTAGCCATAAAGAATTATGGTTAAAGTTATCGCTTAAAAGAGTATATTGTTTAGTTGCATTCGTAGCATTAAAGTCTCCTAGTAGGAGGATATTACCTTCATTTTTCAAATTATAAATATCTTGTTCTAAGTTATTATAGGGGCAATTTTTATCTAGATTATTTTTCTTTTAAAATGTAGAATTAATAGGTGCAAAACAACAAATTGCTATATACATCTTCTTAGCATTGGTGTCTAAAATTTATATCCAAATGTATTGATTAAGAGGGTCAATCTTATGAAGCTGAATGTGAGGAGAATTTTTTTTTCTAATATAACAAGTTATGCCTCCTATCTCGCTATGGTGGGATTTTTTGTTCCATGCCGACCACATGACAAATACTTCCATTTTGGGGACCTTAGACTCCTCATGCTCCCTAGTATCATCTAGACAGATAATATCAATATCACTTGGGATCCAACTTATCATAGGACCTTTGCGCCATGGAAAGCCATGACAATTCCATAAAAGGATCCTGAGTGTCCCAAATTCCTATTTATTATTATCCTTCTAGTCTCTATCTTGAACAATAGCTTTTTGATTTCTAAATATTTCCCATTTTCCTTCTTTCATGGATTCTTTTACCTTTTGAACTTACATTGACATGATGTAAGCATGATTAATTGAAGTACCCCAGAAGGTATATCACTTCTCACACCTCAGATTTTATTTTAATGAATGATTGATTAAATAGTGTGTCAGGAATTTAAATAGAATTTTGCCTCCAGTTTGTTTTTGCTATATAGATTGCGTAGGACAACTCCCTTGCATGCTGGTAAATTTAAGTTGATTGAAGTATTGTCTAAATCTTTATATTTTTTTGGTTGTACGTAGTGAAAGGCCACTACCGATCGACCATTGTGGTTTATTGGTTCGCTATGAGAAATGTTGAGTCAATGATTGCTATTTATTTCTCACTTTAAAGTTTCATGTTACTTGTGTCGTTAATTAGGGCCTTGTACGCATCGATCTTAATGAGTTTTAAGGGCTCATTAGAATCATGCCTAATGAATTTCCTAGTAATTTTACATTCTTTATCATACCAAGGGTTGGTTTTTCTATTATTATTTTTATAGGACACCTTGAAAGAGAACTTGTTAATAGAAGTGGAAAGGGTAGTTGTAAAATTATGATAGAGTTATTCAATGTCGTCCTTATAAGTTAGGAGGTTTAATTTAGTATTTAAATCCTTTAAGAAAATGTCAATTTTACTTTTGTCAAAAGAACAAATTCCTTTGATTATCATAATTCTCTTCAATGGTGCTCCTATGCATGGACAATTTTAGAGTTAGGGTTAAAGGTTTATGATCAGATTTAGGCTTATGGTCATTTAAAAGGTCAAAAATTATTATTTGGTTGGAAACACGGATATCAGATATCACATAATCTACAACACTACTACCTAGCACATGAATACAATTCATTTGGTTGGAGTTTGGCCACTTCATTACTCCATTGCAAAATATTAGGTCTCGAGAGTTGCAGATATTGACCAACTCAATACCAAACAAATTCTCAATTAGGTCTTCAGAGATTCTTTTGTAGCTATTAGATAAAACAAGGTCTTCATCTAGCCATAAAGAATTATTGTTAGAGTTATCACTTAAAAGAGTATATTGTTTAGTTGCATTCGTAGCATTAAAGTCTCCTAGTAGGAGGATATTACTTTCATTTTTCAAATTATAAATATCTTGTTCTAAATTATTATAAGGGCAATTTTTATCTAGATTATTTTTCTTATAAAATGTAGAGTTAATAGGTGCAAAACAACAAATTGCTATATACATCTTCTTAGCATTGGTGTCTGAAATTTCTATCCAAATGTATTGATTAAGAGGGTCAATCTTATGAAGCTGAATGTGAGGAGAAATTTTTTTTCTAATATAACAAGTTATGCCTCCTATCCTGCTACGGTGGGATTTTTTGTTCCATGCCAACCACATGACACATACTTCCATTTTGGGGACCTTAGACTCCTCATGCTCCCAAGTTTCATCTAGACAGATAATATCAATATCACTCAGGATCCAACTTATCATATGACCTTTGCGCCATGGAAAGCCATGACAATTCAAAAAAAGGATCCCGAGTGTCCCAAATTCCTATTTATTATTATCCTTCTAGTCTCTATCCCGAACAATAGCTTTTCGATTTCTAATTATTTCCCATTTTCCTTCTTTCATGGATTCTTTTACCTTTTGAACTTACATTGACATGATGTATGCATGATTAATTGAAGTATCCGAGAATGTATATCATTTCTCACACCTCATTTTTTATTTTAATGAATGATTGATTAAATAGTGTGTCTAGAATTTAAATAGAATTTTTCCTCAGTTTGTTTTTGCTATATAGATTCAGTAGGACAAATCCCTTGCATGCTGGTAAATTTAAGTTGATTGAAGTATTGTCTAAATCTTTATATTTTTTTGGTTGTACGTAGTGAAAGGCCACTACTTGTTGTTGATGTCGATTGCATTGGGTTAGTGATGCAGGAGCATCGCATCCACACCTCATCAAGTGAGCTAGCGCGTGGAGCAAAGAGAGGAACAACTGGACAAAGCTAGCACTTACATTTTTGAAATACTTGGAAAGTTGTTGTGCTGCCATTCGAATGAAGGCATTTAAAAGAAGCGCACTTGTACATTGTAATGGACCTTGAGCAGATGAGCTCGCGTCCTTAGGTAGCTGAGGCATTTACTTAGATTTAATGCAGGTAGATAAAATAATTAAGTCTAGATTAGACAGTTTTGCTTTCGAGAGGGAAAATGGAATATAGGCACCCTCCTTTGTATCATTGTATTATTAGAATTCAGATTTTCCAGCATACGGGAGCAAGAAGAGAGAGTAGAGTAGAGAACTGTGAGCAGGAACACCCATGTACAGATATTGAATTAACAGGAAAGTTTTGATTCAATTCCATGGCTGTGATTATTCTCTGTGTGTTGCTGATATTCTTAATATAATTTAAAAATCTTATTATTTTATTTTTTAAATTACATGCGTTATGAAGTTTATATTAAAAAATATATTTTTTCAACGGAACAAATTAAATTTATATTAAAAAATATTTTTTAAGGGAACAAATTGACCAGGTCATTAGAGAGTCCCCCCAAATTAATTAGAGTTGGTGGAAATTAACTAGGTTTGGGATCTCTTAAGGAGGCACCTACTATATATAAATATATAAGAGTGGTTATATTACAAATTCGAATTAAGAAGGGAAGCAAAGACATAAAGCAGATCAGCTACAGTGAGGGAAATAGCTGTCAACTGTGAGGGATGGATGCACCTACTATATATAAATATATAAGAGTGGTTATATTACAAATTCGAATTAAGAAGGGAAGCAAAGGCATAAAGCAGATCGGCTACAGTGAGGGAAATAGCTGTCAACTGTCAGGGATTTGTGGGAACAAATAAAGTTTATACTAAAAAATATATTTTTTAAGGGAACAAATTGACCAGGTCATTAGGGAGTCCCCCCAAACCCCAAATTAACTAGAGTTGGTGGATATTAACTCGGTTTGGGATCTCTTATGGACGCACCTACTATATATAAATATATAAGAGTGATTATAGTACAAATTCGAATTAAGATGAAGGCATAAGGCAGATCGGCTACAGTGAGGAACTAGAGTTGGTGGATATTAACTAGGTTTGGACGCACCTACTATATATAAATATATAAGAGTGATTATAGTACAAATTCGAATTAAGATGAAGGCATAAGGCAGATCGGCTACAGTGAGGAACTAGAGTTGGTGGAGAGGAACTAGAGTTGGTGGAGATTAACTAGGTTTGGGATCTCTTATGGACGCACCTACTATATATAAATATATAAGAGTGGTTATAGTACAAATTCGAATTAAGAAGGGAAGGGAAGGAAATCGGCTACAGTGAGGGAAATAGATGTCAACCGTCAGGGATTTGCGCTCTTCACTATTTGTATTGGTGTGCTTTGCATATGGGCAAGGCAGGTAGAAAAAGTTTGTGTAATATTAGCGGAGAGCAAAAACAGTTGAAGCGAGTAACCTGGTAGAGGCCTGTGGGGTCAGTGTGCCTGGAAACATCTCTGCAAGGTAGATAGGAAAAGTTTTTGTAATATTCGCTGAGAGCAAAAGGTGTTGAATTGTTTTGAAGGCATAAGGCAGATCGGCTACAGTGAGGGAAATAGCTGTCAACCGTCAGGGATTTGCGCTCTTCACTATTTGTATTGGTGTGCTTTGCATCTGGGCAAGGCAGGTAGAAAAAGTTTGTGTAATATTAGCAGAGAGCAAAAAGAGTTGAAGCGAGTAACCTGGTAAAGGCCTGTGGGGTCATTGTGACTGGAGACATCTCTGCAATGTAGATAGGAAAAGTTTTTGTAATATTCGCTGAGAGCAAAAGGTGTTGAATTGTTTTGAACTATGTAACCTGGCAAAGGTTTGTGGCGGTCACTGTGACTCGAACTCCTTCCCTCTCCTCGACCAATTACTGCGCGAATACTGAGAATGTATCTTGGACACAATTCCAAAGCTGATGCCGCGAAGCAATGTTCCAACGTATTATTTGTTTTTAATGTAATTTAAGTTTTTATTTTCATATAAAAGTAGTATTATTGTTTCTACGTTATTGCTTTTTAAATAATTTAAATTATAAATTCTTTGATATGCACCCGAATGCAACCTTGCAATTATCTCGATTAGTGTTACAAATGGTGTTTAGATTTTGTTGGTTCACTTGCAGAATTTTACAGCGGCAGTTTCTGCGCTTGCTTGTGAAGATAATATTAATGCAAAAGTGGCTGCTGCTATTTACTTACGAAAACTGTTATCTAGAGGTCAGTGTGTTTTTTTTTCAAACCCATAACAACCTTTGATGTAAAAACCAACTTACTAGTAATTTTATTTGAATCGAGCAATCTTACCAGTTGCTAATGCCTTCTCTGTGCAGGTAATCCTCCAATCAATGAAGTCATCCAGTCTGGTGCAGTTCCTCGTCTGGTGGATATTCTGAGAATGCACGATAAGCCTCAGCTCCAGGTAAGATGCAATTGTTGTATAAATATTGATTTCTTTTGCTTGGTTAAGAGTTGGTTTTCTTCAAACCTAAAGAAATAGGTTAACTACATCTCAGTGAAAGTCTGCTTCCTTATTTTTTAATTGTTGTATAAATATTGATTTCTTTTGCTTGGTTAAGAGTTGGTTTTCTTCAAACCTAAAGAAATAGGTTAACTACATCTCAGTGAAAGTCTGCTTCCTTATTTTTTATGGACCATCAACTTGTTATTTCAGGTTGGGTGGTTTTTCTTTAATAATAGTGATGAGTGAACTTGCATTGGAAAATAGCAATCAATAATAGAATAATAGCTGTCTTGTCTCCACTACTAGTTTGATACTCTAAGTTATAATAAATTTTCTCATTAAAAAAAGTTAACTTTTATTTCACATAGAAAGGAGATGGAATATGATAATAGAGAGAGAATGGAATGTACAAAGACAATGAGACTGTTATAGTGTTTCATCTCATTACATATAGACAGAGGATGAAGATGAAATGTACATAGAAGTTGTTGTGGTCATCTTATATTTAGATATTTTTTATTTCTAAAATAGAATGGAGAAAATTCAATAATTTTTTACTATTTTAAAATTTCACAACTATCATTTTTTATTTTGAAAATAAGATGAAAAAAATTCAATATTTTTTTACTATTTTAAAATTGGCCAGCTATCCTCCTCGTGACAAATTACAGTTGTAATGGTTGATAAGTTGTTATGATACTTTATACTGCAGTTGGAAGCAGCTTAGTCTTTGTCGAATATAGTCGCAGGAACCTCTGATCATACAAAAGTTGTGATTGAGTGCGGGGCACTGACTAGATTTGTGGAGCTTCTTAACTCTGTGAATGATGAAATTAGAGAACAGGTTGCACTATTTTAGACCTTTATCTCATAATATACATCAAACTAATTTTTTCCTTGTCAACTATCTTTATATCTTCTCTACTTCTGAATTTTAATAAAAAAACTACTCCTCCCCAACATTGACTTTCAACTGGTCTTCGTATAAGGCCGTCTGGGCTTTGGCAAATATTGCTGGAGACTCTTCATCATATAGGGATCTTGCACTAAGTCATATGGAGCATTGCCGCAGCTGCTAGCCCAATTTAATGAGACTGTAAATATT
>CBVK0102959337.1:11157-25963 GCA_900067695.1 Picea abies
CCAAGCCAGCACACCAAATTGGTGTATGAGACCCCCTTGTTTGTGGGACAAGGGACCTCATCTCCTCGGCCCAGGGATTCGACTAGTAAAGTCTTCTAAGGTATACATACTCTACCCTACCCCACTTTGGATTTGAACCTGTAACTTCTTAATAGGAAACACATGTTCTTAACCATTAGGCCCACTCAAGCTGTATAACTTGTTGCCTGTAATATAACTTGAGCATTTAAATTTAATTCACTCCATTTACATTTCAGGACTTTAGGTTTAATTCACTCCATTTACATTTACATTGCAGGCTGTAATAAATGCCAACATATTTGGTCAACATCTAATCGTGCTACCAAATTTTGAATTCGATATAAAGAAAGAGGTTGCGTGGGCAATGTCAAATGCAACTTCTAATCGAATTGACTAACAGATAAAGTATAAAACTTTTCTTTGTTTGCATGTATAATTTTATGTATTCTTTTCTGGATGATGCTAGGTGGATAACATGATTTTTTTTTCATTTATAGATACCTTTCCGTTCAAGGTTGCTTAAAGCAACTTTGTGATCTTCTAGTATTCCATGATAAAATGATTATAATAGTCTGCCTTGAAGGTCTAGAAAATGTATTGAAAACTGGTGAGGCTGAAGAAACTGTACTTGGTGAGGCTGAAGAAACTGCAGGTCTCACAAATACAAATGCTAATGTATATGTGGAACTAATTGATGATGGTGATGGCTGGTATAAGATTAAGGAATTGAAGTATCGTGAAAACACATATGTCTCTGAAAAAGCAGTCAAGGTTTTTGAGAATTATTTATCCGACGAAGAAATTATGGCTAGGTATATTTAATACGCTTTAAACTTCTTTTGGTTTTTCTTTTTAATTTATGTAGAAAGAGAGATTATTCTGTTATATATTGTAGGCGATGTGTGGCTAATCAACCAGAATTCTGTGGTAATTAATTACTTGATAAAACTACATAGCAGGTAATTTAATAGACTATTCTAGACTATTATGAAAGAAGGTGACAATACTAATGTCAATGAAATTTGTGTTGCATTTTAATGGTTGTGTTGTGTTTTCCTGAATTCATGAAGTATATTACATGTTTGTTGTTCATTCTTGTAAATGAAAATAACTATGTGTTGATTTTTTTTGCTTGTACAATTAAATAATTATTTGATAAAATTATATAAAAATTACATAGCAGGTAATTCAGTACACTATTGTAGACTAGGACTATGATATGTATTTAAATAAGTTGACAATAGCAATGTCAATGGAATTTATGTTGCATTATATGGGTTATGTGTTGTGTGTGAATACATGAACTATAACACATGATTGTTGTTCATTCTTGTAAATGGGAATAATAATGTGTTGATTATTTTTTGTGTATACAATTAAATAATTATTATTATGAAAACAATTTAGCATTAGACATGTTCTGAAAGAAGTTGACAATACCAATGTCAATGGAATTTATGTTGCATTATAATAGCTATATGTATTGTGTGAATGTATCATTGTTATTCATTCTTATAAATGAGAGTAATAATGTGTTGATTATTTTCTGCTTATACAATTAAACAATTATTGTTATGAAAACAATTTAGCATTAGAGGAAAGCAATAAGGATTGAAATATCTGGTAAATTTTTTTAATCAAGAGTGCCTTGCTACCCAAAGTTATCAAAAATTGAAATAATCTATATTTTACCTTACACTTGTTGATTTGCTGTCTAAATGTACTAATTTTGGATTTTGGATGGAATCAATGTATGGGTTTGGTTTGAAAATCACTTTTCAAAAAAATAAGTGTATATTGGGGAGACCATGCAATTATGTTACTACAATTAAGCATCAATTTTTGGGGTCTTATTTCTTGGTTTTGGGCATTGAACATTCACGTAAAGCCATGATACCTATCCATTCTACACTAAATGTTAGTGTTGTGCATATATAATACTTATAGGGTAACTATTCCCTCTACAATGCATTTTTGGTAGTCTCCACCATGTTCATGAGCCAAGAGCCCTAGACAAAGCTCCTAGGGAAAAATTTCAAAATCCTAACCATGTCAAGGGAAAGGTTACATCTTAACATGAACTCTATAGAGATTTGGGGCCCCATATATCATTGTGAATTACAAGAGGAAAACATTAGGGCCTATGTCTCTAATTTATATATAGAAAAAATGTCCACGGAAACAAGACCTATAACCTATTAACATCCCAACGCAATACTCAAAGCATGACCTAACCTAGATGACCCATCAATATTATGAAAAACATTAAAAAAATTGTTAACTAGAAAGTGTAGGTCAATAGTTCCCTTTATGTTGAGAAATGTAGCTCTAACAAGAGCTTCTTTCCTTGTAATTTCAATTGAAAAAAAATTGAAAGTCTTATATTTTGAAGTCAACTAGTCTTAGGAATCTAAATGAAATGTTCTAGATGTTTTGAAACATTAGTGATTTAAATTAGGATTTATACTTATCCATATATATCATGACTAGGATTGAGGAGATTGGTTATCCTCTCTAAAAGAATAAATAGGACAAGATATGAAAGATTGCATACACATGAGAAGGGTGTAAGAGAGATCAAGGAAGGAATAGTGCATCCAAAAGTGAAAAAGAGTAGATACCATGCCACCCTTGTAGTTTTCTTTTATTCACGTACAATCCATACATATTCACATCTATCCATACACACTCAAATCTATCTATAGAATGTATTGTTAGAGTGTGTTTGAGTGATTGAGGTGGAGAAAGAGTGATTTGTTGTTCAAGAAAGGAATAAATCGAAATGAATGTATTGGTGTAGTCATATCCTCTTTTCATAAGTCATACATTGTTGTTTGAGGCAATTTTAATGACCTTAAAGTAGGCTATAGAGGTGACCTTGATTGGTTCATTTTTTCCTTCCAATTAGCAAGAAAACTTGATTGGTTCATTTTTTCCTTCCAATTATGTGACGATGAATTTCATATCTCCCTCCCTTTCAACTCATAGTTGATTCGTCTGACCCTTATATGAAACCATAAATGTGACCAAATAGTGGAAAAGTATCCCTATAGTTTATGTGACCAATAGTAGTAGTCCATAGGCCTCATAAATATGAATTACAACAATAGTAGTCGAATGTTAGTTTTTCTTTCTATTCTATATTTGTTCATGTCTTATGTATATGTGTTTACAATCAAATATCTTTTCTATGGTAAATTATATATGCTTTTTAATTTCCCCAACAAGGTTATGTGGGATTATTATGTTTTCTTCCCCAAAATTGTTATTTCTTATTATGTGAACGTGTTTTTAACTTTCTACAAATAGTTTGCTCAATTAGGAATATTGTCCAAAATATAGCATGCATCTATTACAAAAAAAATAGAGAAGATAATCATGGAATATTATTATGGATGGAAACTCCAAAAATCAGTACAATTATATATAATGGGCATAATAGCATTTCCAAAATACTCCCAAGAACATAAGATGCACAATCTACTACTGAAACAATCCAAGAAAACATTGAATGATGCCAATCTATGATGTCCTATGTTCCAAGACTCTCCAAGCTCTACATTGCTCAACTCTAGTAATATTTTCTCTACAAGGGGGCCTCTCCTAAACCTCTCACAAACCTAATATAGGTCCTTTCAGGATGACTTTGAGGTATCTAGTAGGACCTTGCAGGACAACCCATGCTCAAACCACGGGGTTGTCTCCTTCCACAAATCTAATGATCGGCCTCCTCTAGAAAAATGTTGCAAATACCATGGGCAATCTTATATTCCTCCCAATTCTCTCCAAGATCAAACCAAACACAAAAATGAACTCTAATGAGGACTCCAGATAAATCCTCCTCTTTGTCTAGCTAGGGTGGATATTTCCCCATCAAAACTATTCCTTTAGTAGAAAGGATTTTCCCAAAACCCCAATGAAAATGGTGGCTACAAGAGAACTCCAATAAGTTAACCAATCATAATGCTAAAGAGAAGGGTTACACTGTATTATACTTTCTTAGGACCTTCTATATTCCCCCCCCTTTTGATCAAATCAAACCTTCTCTTTATTTTCCCTCCAATTCCATTTAAATATAATTATTTATTTTATTTAATGTCAATTTTAGGATTTGTCATTATTTTCACCTAGTGGCACCAATTAAACCTCATTGACTCTCCTTTTTCATGATGACTATAGCCTACAATATTCGTATAGGTTATTGATTCATCCTCTGTCATGATAAATTGGAAGGGGACATTACATTCCTCCCTTCCGAAGATTTCTTGTCCTCCCTTCCAAAGATTGTTTGTCCTCCCTTCCAAAGATTGTTTGTCCTCAAGCAAGGTCCTCCCTTTTGAAGATTGTTTGTCCTAAAGAAACTCCACATGAGGGTGTTGTAATATATTCTCTCCTTCTAAGGTTGTCATTTTGGTCCCCTATAAAGAATATATTCATAGAGTGTGTTATTGGGGTGATCCAACCACACTTTATTGATCAATACTCAATGCACCACTTTTTACACAATTATTGAAAGCATGTATAATGTCAACTATTGGAAAGAACAACAATAGTGGTAGCACCCATGGAAAAAATATAAACAAAGTTAAATGTTTGTATGTAAGAGTTCAGAAACTATACTATTTAATTCAAAGTGATAAAAAATAGTTTGATGTCAGGTTAATTTTTGCATTTTAGAAAGAGTTTGAGATGTTTTAAACCTACAATCTTGAAGATGCCTTTCCAAAGGCTAAGTTAGAACATTATGTTAATAATTCATGGAAGTGTAATAATGTTTTCGACCCTCATATTAATGAAAAGAAGAATGCCATTGTAAAATATTGCATGAACACGACGATGAATATAAAGAGCATGGGGAATATAAAGAGAGCGACCATGACAATGGTTATGTTGGGAGTTCCATGCATGACATTAATCTGAGAAAGTTCAAAGGAAGAAAGGACAAGATCCGATATATAAAGTGGGTGTGTGAGTGATATTTCATTCTAGAAACCCTCCCATATCATCAATTCATGTGAACAATCTATCCATGTCAAATTTAAGTGCATACATAAACAATTTGAAAAAAATTCAATGCTGGCCCCTTTGAGAGGTCACTTTTCCCATGTCTAGCCCTAGTACATTAATGTATTTTTTTTGTTTCCTTGATGTGAGTTTGTTTGTGGAAATTTCTATGTTTTTGATGGAGGACCATCGCCATAAGCATAAAAGAAGTCAGGTGGAGGACAACTCAACACCTAGCACGTGGATTTTGAAGTTATTTTTGAATTCCATGGAGGAGCACGTCTTTCTATTTTGAAAACATTGCAATTTAAAGATGTTAAATATTTTGAGGCTTGAGCCATCACATAAGTCCATTGAAGATTGTAATCACTTTTATTAGTAGATAAGGTTGTACATATACTGAGTATCTACTAATATCTAAATGTAATCACCATTCAATGTAATACTCCTTAGTAGATCAAGGAATTAACTGTGATAGGATATCTTTAAGATAGTCTAGAGGGAAAGCTCGAGCAGCCCCTCGTTGTATAAGTATATGTATTGTATTCCCAAATGAGGATGTTGAACATTATTGTAGAGATTGAATGTTATTTTTAGTGTTGTTGAGATATTTGTTTAAGTTTATGAGGAGTTGTAGAGAACTATATGAGTCCATGTACATATTTACTAAATGAATATAAGGAGAGAGGTTTGATTACAATTGTATGGGGTTGTGTTAATTTGAGTTATTGAGTACATGTGATGTTCCTTTATGTTCTTTTTGTTTTATCTGTTTATCTATCTTTTATGCATGAACATGTTTTTCATGGTTAAGTGTGGAAACTTTTGATGTTTTTGTAAGTTTCATTTGTTTTCTCTTCTAAGATTCTTGGTGCAAGGTGTGCACAGAGCCCACAAGGAGTGTGTAAGCCGAATCGATATAGACTCATGAGCTCAGAAGAGATAACGTGAATTTATAGTGGAATTAAAGGGAGTGCACATTGGTTTAGTTGAGGTGCAAGGAATGCACATTTGTTCAAGAGGAGAGCAAAGATTTAAGAAGACCCGTGCAAGAAGTGCATCGGGCCAAGACTTTCTTTAAGTGTTGAATAAGTTTAGAGGAGACGAGTGCAAGGAGTGTGTAAGGGATATTTTCTTCAAAATATCTAAGTATGAAATTCATTAGAAGTTCCAGAGACTCAAGGGTCGCGCCAGAGGTCTGAAATACCCCAAGGAAAAAATATCATGAGAAATAGAAAGCATAAGAGTTCGTAGGAGAGACATAGATATATTCTAAGTCAAGATTTTTCAAGTATTAGTGAAGTGCATAGGAGGGTGCCATAGATTCTATTGATATCTTGCAATCAAGTTCAAGAAGGATAACAATCAAAATCTTCAAGGAGGGGAATATTCGTTATTTGAAAGTTTAACGGTGGATATTTGATTGGGAGGATCGAGGGTCTTTTATCACACTAAAATATACAGAAGTAATGCAGGGCTTAACCTTGTAATTCTTTAAGACTTTGTGCATTTATAGGAATCCTAAAGAAATTTTAAAGGAGGATCTATCATGGATCAAGATATATGGTCCAGATCCATTTGGTAGGTTGTAGGAGCATGGACAATCATCGGATCAGGAGGAGTTGCATGCAAGTTAATCATCGAAGTCCTTCAAACTTCGTGTATGCAAAGTGAATTGTGGCCGTTGAAAAAGTGGAGACACATGTCACCATATCATGTAGTATGGTGGATTAACAGTTCGGTGGAAGTAGGAATGGAGAACTCTCGAAGTATCGAAGGTCGAATTTCATCCAGGCCATCAATCTTAAGCAACACGCATTGACAGATTAGAAGGTTTGGAGGGTAAGTACTTTGGGAGAATATTGGGAGGCAGAGGTCGATCTCTTTAGAGTCTCGAAGTCCATAGTATATTTGGATTGTTTCTCACAGGAGGGTACCTGGCAATAGATCCATAGGTGTGACACTCTGATGGAAAATAGAGTAGTGTTCTAAGAACTCGTAGAGGCCCGAAACCCCAAGTTAATTACAATTTTCCATTGGATAGGACACATGTCATAAGATCCTATAGTTCAGAACTTGACACTTCAGGGAAATCAAAGTGTTATGCTATGGTCTTCAGGAATCTCAAGTTTTAAATCTGATAGCTTCTCTCTTCTCTGTACGTGAAATGATAAAACTCATGCACCTCATTTTAATACGATGATTGTCTATCTTCTTCCCTATGATCCAATGATCATGGTTGTTCCTCCTCCTGAAATTTTGATCTCTCTTCACCTAGGAAGATTTATCGAGTTTCAAAGGTTCCAAACCTTTGTTCTCCTAACAAATCTGTCATTGGGATCTCATGAACCCTTGTGAAAAGTGTTATCTCTTCTGAGATTCTATCCTTGAGAGGATTTTGATTTCCCATGCACACCTTGTGTTCTCGGGATTTCGAATAACTCATTTCAAAGGATTTTCTTGAAACAAAAATTCTTCCCGCCCACCTGGCGTTATTTTGCACTGGTTCTTCGAAGCTTGTTGACTTCTAGATGATATGCACACTTTTCACCTGATATGAGTTTCTTTGATTCTCTCTGAACTTCTCTTAGTCAATCCGAGAGTTAGTTGACGTACTCCTTGTGTTCGAGATGAAAACCTTGCATACAAGTATTATAAGAGAAACGATTGAAACTCAGCCAACTTTGTCACGAACTCATACGATTAATCTCTCAGAGAATCATACATCAACGAATTGTAATAAATCATACACACAGAGTATACCATTCATTCAATCACACATGAAATAAACGCAGTCCAAGGATTTGGGACACTTTCTATTTGTTCTATTCATTCATGAAAGACAAGTTACATAGTGTTTCTGCTACTCTACTATGATCTAGTGATCTCTCTCTTGTGTCTATCCATCCTCTTCGTTTTTACAATGCGACAATGAAAAAATGTCTAAGGACTGCTCTATGAGCTCTCTCGTCTTGTTCTGAAATATATCTTTTCAAATTCAAAGTTATTACCTATTATGTCCTATTACAATAACTACCAGTTATTACTAGATAGAATTGACACTCCATATCTGCATTTTCTTACAGTCCTTCAAGACTTTTCAAACAAGTTACATTTTAAAATGATGTTTTCAAAAATATCTCAACAACTGATTAAATTATGAGTTAAATGCTTGATATGAAATTTTTTCATTGTTGAGATGTCATTTGTCTTTCTCCATGTGTGTGTTGTTGAATTTGAAGGTGATGTTCCTACATCATAATCCTGTGGTTAAAAATTTTCATGGACTCATGTCCATGAGCTCCTGCACTGTCTGTCCATGCTTCAAAATATCAGGTTTTGTGACCCAACTTGAATCTTTCATTGGATGTTCTTTCCAATTCACTAACTACTCAGGATATCTCTTCCTCTTGGTTTTCTTTCCATCCCTCTCTTAAATAATTTTCTCCATCTGAGATTTTTTTTTGTTGGAAATTGCTCTTCCAACTGAATTTATTTTTGATCATATGATTCTCCTACTTCATATATTCTCTAAGGATACAAGTCTTCAACATTGAATACCAGCGATATCCCAACATTGTCTCGCAACTCAATCTCATAAGAATTGGTTGCAAATTTTTTGAGAATCTTCCATGGTATTATCTTTTTCATCTTTAACTTCTTGTGTGTTCCCCTTGGGAATATCTCTTTTCTCAAATGATATAAAACTTCATCCCCAACTTTGAATTGCACTTCTCTCATCTTTTGATCAGTTCTACTCTTGTATTTCTGACTGTTGTCCTCTAGCTTTTCTCTTACTTTGTCATGGAGTTTATGAATCTTTGTCACAAAATCGTCTGCTCCAACACTTCTAAACTCATATTGATTCAAATATATCAACTCTGTAACCTCTCTTGGTTGTACACCATGCACAATTTCAAATGGATTTTTTCTCGTGCTCATGTTCATTGAATTGTTGAATGCAAATTTTGCTTATGCCAGAATCTGATCCCATTGTCGACCTTACTCAGTGAATAAACATCTCAATAAGTTTTCAAGACTTCTGTTTACCACTGCAGTTGGTCCATCTATATGAGGGTTATATGTTGAACTAAAGGACAAGTTCATTGCCAACCTCTTCCATAGAATCCTCCAAAAATGTCCTATGAATTTGGTGTCCTTGTCTGAAAGTATGCTTCCTAACAATCCATGTAGTCTTATTAATTATCTAGAAAAAAAATTGGCAATGTGTGTGGCATCACTTCTCTTCTGGCATGGTATGAAATGTGTCATTTTGGACAATCTGTCCACTAAAAAAAATATGGAATCACTCCCTTTTTGAGTTCTAGGCAATTCCAAAGCAAAATCCATATTGATTGCATCCCACAACCTTTCTGGAATTGGTAATGGCTGATACAAACAAGTGTTTTTTTATCTTCCTTTTGCATACTGACAAAAACTGCATTTGTTCACAAACTTTTTCACTTCCTCCCTCATGCTCGACCAATAATACAAATTTCTCAGTTGCGCAAATGTCTTATCATGACCAAAATGTCCATTTAAACCTCCATTGTGTTTCTCTTTCAGTAGGTTGTCTCTCATTAAGAACTTCAGAATGTATAATTAGCTCCCTTTGAACAATAATCCTTCCTAGATCAAATATTCAGTCCATGGGATTTTGTCTAGTAATAAAGGATTATTGCATGCCTCATAAGCTTCTTTGAAATCTGCATCTTCTTTATACATCTCCTTGATGTATATCAGAAATCTGCATCCTCTACGAGTAGTGTTGTCCTCCCTTTGAGAAAAAAAATTATATGGGAAGTTGTCAAAGTGTTCCTTCTTCTAGAAAGAAATTCATTATTTAGGTCATATCATTTCAGGTGAAGGAACCTCTGTAGACCCAGAAAAGGTAAAGGCCATTATGGAGTAGCCAGTGACGAAAAATTCCCATGAGGTGAGAAGCTTCATAGGGCTAGCAGGTTATTATCAGAGATTTCTGGAGGGATTCTAAAAAATCGCGAAACCCATGACCACCTTGTAGTGCAAGGGGGCCAGGTATGAATGGACAGAAGAATGTGATTGTGCATTCATTGAGCTTAAGAGGTTACTAACTAGTGTGCCAATTCTACGAGTGTCGGACATGGAAAAGTACTTCACAGTTTGCACGGATGCCTCAAAGAAAGGGTTGGGGGCCATGCTAATGTAGGATGGAGGAGTGATAGCTTATGCATCAAGGAAGTTGAAGAAACATGAAGATTTATACGTGACTCATGATTTAGAACTGGCAATTGTAATGCTAGCTCTGAAACTTTGGAGGCACTATCTTGTGGGGTGAAACTTTGAGCTTAAAACGGACCATCAAAGTTTAAAACATCTTTTCACTCAAAGAGATCTGAAAGCGAGGAAAAGGTGATGGAGTGATTTTATGAGTGAGTACGATTTTGGTATTTTGGACATCAAGGGGAAGGAAAATGTGGTCGCAGATGTTTTGAGTAGGAGACCACGTGTCTTCTCCTTGATACCCTTAAAAGTCAATCTGAGGGAACATGTGTTGACGCAACTCCAAGGAGACAGTTGGTATTTAGAGGATACTTCAAACCTCTAGAGTGAGAGGTAGTTAGATCCAAAGTATGAAGGATATAGTCTGGAAGTAGACGGGCTTTTGAGATATCGAGGAAGGATTTGCATCCCGGAAAATTGTAATATTCAAAGCATCATACTAAAGGAAGCCCATAGAGCTCTTTATTGTGCACATCCAGGTGTGAAGAAGATGTATGCAAACATGAGGAAGTTCTTCTTCTGGGTAGGCATGAAGCACAATATAGTCCATTTCATCGCCAAATGCCTAGAGTGTCAACATGTGAAAGCCGATCACCATCACCCGACAGGCTTCCTACAAGCACATGTTGTTCCTATGTCCAAGTGGGAAGTCATCTCTATGAATTTTGTTGTGGGGTTTTCGCTCACATCTCATAGACACAATGTCATTCTTGTGATAGTGGATAAGTTAACCAAGAGTGCTCATTTTATTCTTATTAGAGACACTTATGATATCACTGATGTGGCACGTGTGTTTGTAAGTGAGGTTATCTGTTTTCATGGGATACCTAAGAAGATCATTTCAGATAGGGACTCTGGATTCACTTCTAGGTTTTGTAGAAGTTTGCAGTCAGCGTTGGGGACTCAGTTGAACCTAAGCACAACTTATCATCCTGAAATAGATGGGCAAACTGAGAGAGTAAATCAAGTCATGGAAGACATGCTCAGGATGTATGTCATGGATAATCAAACCCAGTGGGAGAAGTACCTTCCTTTGGTAGAGTTTGCCTACAATAACAGTTTTCATAGCTCCATCAGAATGCCACCCTATGAAGCTTTGTAGGGAAGGCCATGCAGAATGCCATTGAGTTGGGATAGACTAGAAAACTGAGTAACAGTTGGGCTAGAATTGATTCAAGAGATGGAGGAACAGGTGATTCAGATTAGGCATATATTAAAGGAATCACATGATAGGCATAAAATTTATGCAGATGCACACAGGACCGACCGAAGTTATGAAGTGGGAGACCATGTTTTCATTCGTATTAGGCCTAATAAGAGTACCATACAGTTCATGAAGAGGACAAAGTTGTCGCCTTGATTTATAGGACTGTTCAGAATCCAAGAGAAAATTGGACCCATTGCCTATCGTCTTGTACTACCACCCCACTTGCATAAAACTCATAATGTATTTCATGTATCTGTTTTACTTCATGATGTTGCTGATGAATCACATAAACTAAATTGGAAGGAATTGCAGGTATCAGATGTGGGAACTCTCACGGTAGAACCATTACGCATATTGGAGCATAGAGTTCGACAGCTCAGGAGCCGTTTGGTAGACCAAGTTAAGGTCCAATGGGACAAGTATAGTCCAGGATCTGCTACTTGGGAAGACACTGAGACACTATGACGAGACTATCCCTCACGTTTATTGACCACCTCGAGAATATGTTTCTCGGAGGTGGGGTGTATGTAACACCACCTTTTGACTTAGACATCCAGTATTACCTAAGGCCTACATACTTTTATTTTCTATTTTTTCAATGAAACTATTGAATGATACACTTAAAATTTTAAGACGTATGAACCTTTATGAATGTTATATGTATTTGAATAATGATGGTTATAATGCAATATATTGTGAGAATGTAAATTTTATGAATGTTTAAATGATGTTGACGATGATGGATATAATGTGATCTACTATGTGAATGTAAATTTATGAATCTTTAAGTGTTATTAATGATGATGGATATGTTGTGACATATTGTGTGAATGTGAATCCTATGAAGGTTTAAATGCTAGTAGAATGGTGTTGGATATGATGCAATCTATTTGATAAATGAAAATTTTATGAAGGGGTGTTGAAATTGAATTATGGGATATTATGAGATCTATTTCTAACTTGAAAACTTAGATATTAAGTTGTTGGTACATGGATACCAAATTGAAATAATGATTATATGCAATTACATGATGATAATACATAGAAATGTATGAGTTTGTGTTACAGACTAATCTGCAGGTCGTGGGCTATGAGATAGCCAAGGGATGATAATGATGAAAGTTAATGTCATGACCACTATCCGAGAAACATTATGGTACAAATATTTGTATGTGAAATTATATTGGTTTGGATGCATTTCTATGATATGTGGGCGAGTGCAACAATTCAGGTGATGAGACTGCCTAAAACCGAATAAACGATGACAAAACTCCCAGCAACATGGTGCCACTGTATATTCCATTGTAGGGTGTGGACCCTGGTTATGATTAGGAGGGGTGGAAGCATTTCTCACCATGTATCCTCTGAAACCTGAAGTCATGGGAGGATGGTGTTAGCTCACGCTCCCTAAGACATGTGATGATGACTGTCAGTTGCATGCTGGGGAACCTTGGTTGAGATAGTGACACTTCTGCTTACGCTCAATATAGTTGACGCTCCAGGATAGTATAGCAAAGGAAGGATAGGAATGGAGATGGAAGTAAGTTAGGGATGAAGGATGAGTAGAAATAGTTGAGAAAGTATGGAGATTTGTCTCATGGTGGAATTTAATGTTTACCCTTCTAAAAGAAAATTTGTATATATGAATATTCATAATTAGGTAACTAAACCACAGTTGTCTAAATAAAATTCTTGAACTACGATAATTGTAATTATAAGATTTCACAAACATTTGATTGGTTTATTGTCTTTTATAAAAGACTAGTCTTGTTGATTGGATTGGATGCATACATAAATTACTAAAGGGTGATAGTTATTAATTATTAGTACATGCACAAGACTTGTATGTACTAGCTACACATGCATTTCTTGTACGTATACACTAGTGTGTATGAGTTTTCTTGACTTACTTACTAATAGTGTTAGTTAATTGTTATGAATGTGTGAACCATGTTTCTTTTCCTTTGTACCATGAGATACCTTAACTTCGGGACGAAGTTTCCTAAATGATGGGTGTATGTAACAACCTTGGTTAAATAGATGCATAGAGATAATTAATTATAATTAATTTGATAATGTGACTATCCTAATATGTTTAGTTTAACAATAATTATTTATTAATAATATTAATTAATTAATTATTTACTAATTACTTGTTCATATCCATCAATGATTAATTAATTAATTAATTGACTCATTAATTATTTGAGTAATGGATTAAAGGGGTTAATAATTTTAATTTATTTTATTAAATACTTTACATATGCAGGGGGGAATGAAGCCTTAAATTAAGGATAAGGTAATAAAGAAGGAGACAAGGAAATTAAAGAAGGGGGACAAGGTAATAAAGAAGGAGATAAGGAAATTAAAGAAGGGGGACAAGGTAATAAAAAAGGAGATAAGGAAATTAAAGAAGGGGGATAAGGTAATAAAGGAGGAGATAAGGAAATTAACGAGGGGGAGGAGAGTCGGTGAAGGGGAAGATATGACAGGGGAAGAGTCCTATGGGAGGGCATCATGAGAATAGGGGGAAGGAAGAATTATGGAAGAGGGGAGACTGTAGTTCTGGTTGTTTTTTGGAATTTCTAGTTTTGTTGTTGGGTTATGCAGTTCTGGTGAACCATCGCAGCAGGAACCGGGTTGATGGGGGTTTTGTGAACGGGGGCGAGGATTCCTCTAAGTATCCTATAGCTAGGGAGCTGGACAGGCTGCTCCTAGCTGGCTGGGAGGTTAGTTGGTTTGGGAAGAGTTGGGTTAGCGCATCAGGCTGGGAAAGGAAGTAGGGAAAGGACAATAAGAGCAGCTAGAATTAGCATTAGAAGGAGGTATTTTAATTATGATTTTACAGAGTTATTTTCATGCTGTGGATAAATTTTTTATTTATGCTCATAAATTACTAAAGGGTGATAGTTATTGATTATTAGTACATGCACAAGACTTGTATGTACTAGCTACACATGCATTTCTTGTACACATACACTAGTGTGTATGAGTTTTCTTGACTTACTTACTAATAGTGTTGATTAATTGTTATGAATGTGTGAACCATGTTTCTTTTCCTTTGCACCATGAGATACCTTAACTTTGGGACGAAGTTTCCTGAATGGTGGGTGTATGTAACAACCCTCGTTAAATAGATGCATAGAGATTATTAATTATAATTCATTTGATAATCTGACTCTCCTAATATGTTTAGTTAAACAATAATTATTTCTTAATAATATTAATTAATTATTTATTTACTAATTACTTGTTCATATCCATCAATGATTAATTAATTAATTAATTGACTCATTAATTATTTGAGTAATG
>CBVK0102959401.1:0-19157 GCA_900067695.1 Picea abies
CTATAGTTCGAACAATACAGATGATGTGAAAATTTATAGTCAAAGGACATTTTAATATGAAGTCAACGAATTATCAATCGTTATAGTCCCTCTATGCCTTCGGCATGGACTAATAATATATATCCTTACTTTAGCCATGCGACAATGTTAAAGTTATAACAAAAGGAAATGTGGCATAACCTTTTGTTACATTATGGAGGGAAAGTCATGAAACATACTTTGGAAAGTGAGGTATGTTGGGTGGAATATGACATGGCTTTAAAATATATAATATGGTCATAACTAACCTTTAAAATAATTATTCACTCTCTCTTTTATATAGTGAATAAGGTGGGTGCATATATCGACAAGGGTGACAAAAGGGTCTTTGGACATGTGTGCCATTGGCGAAATAAGATAGCGTGAATAATGCAAGGAGTGAGTAAAGGGATATGATTAGTAATAAGTCAAGCATCACAATAAATTCACTTATGAAAAATGTGCCAATATTTAACGAGAATAAGCGAAACTTTGCGCAAGTAATGTGACTTGAGAGGGATCCTGGAAATGCTTGGTCGACTAAGTACCGTTGACATAAATATTCGTCAATAATTTCCAACCAACAGATGTGTGTCACTTACAGTGGCATGCAAGATTTAAACAATAAGCTTACGATCCTTTATTCTCTGAAAGAAAGGGGAAGGGAAGGGTAATGAAAGGACTGAGGGTGACTCGTTGTGGGATAAGAAGAGGTCAAGAAGGTTAGGTGGACTAGGTTATACAACGTGTGGAGACACGATGGAGGTCAAGGGATTCATGGATCGAGACTTCGTGGAATAATTCATGAAAAGTGGTAAGTATCAGGGGGTTTGGTCCTCTTGTATAACCAGAAGAGACAAACTCTTTGAATCTTGACAAAATGACTAGAAAGTCAAAAAAACTTTCGTGGATGTGTCTCGAGGGAAAAACCCAAGCTTAATATTGAGCATCCACAATGTGTATGCTGGAGTCGTCTCAAAATGGAGGGTATGGAGAAAGGAAAATAAAGAATATGGGGATAGGACCGACGATTGTGATGAGCTAGGATGTCTCACTTAGCAAGCGCATAGTATACAAGCGAGGAATTACGACAAAAGAAGGCGATTTGGTCCCCTGCAAGTTTGTTGTCCACCAAAACAATTTTGGTCAATCAGTTAAAAAATATACAGATAGCCTTTTAATATCACCAACCATTGCTCCACCACTTCTGGCCATCGAAAAGGAAAAAATAAAAGAAAGCAAAAGAAACATAACAAAAACAAAAGTGAAAAAATAACTAAATAATTGTGACGTCAATGAAAACTAATCTACCCTTTCCGTTAAATTTTATCATTATTATTATTATAATTTTTTATTTTTTATTTTTATTTTTCTACATAGGAAAAGAACCATTAGCTTGGACTTAGGTTGGATGAAATTTAACGTCCCTTGCTTTGCATGAGGACATTATGGCTTGAAAAATGCGCGTGGAAGGACTGCCAACATGCCAACCAACATATGTGTATGATGAGGAGAATGGCTAATCAATATCCAAAAGAAATAATCACCAATCTCCAAGACATGCCAACCAACAGATACTTTGCCAGTAATGATGAAAATATTGATTGAGTTAGATTTAGGGTTTAGGGTTTGTACCTTAAAGGAATGATCCATGAATTCATCAAACAAATTAGTATCATCTCTAGGGACCTTTCTATCAGGAACAAGGTAGTCATGATGCAAAGAATATTCATAACATGTATTGAAAAACATAGGAACGTCTTTAAAATAGTCATCTTCATTGAAGGAAAAAGTGCACTTAGGAGGGATATGCCTGCTAGTATCAAATTCTCTAACCTCTCTTGATTGAAACAATGGATTAACAATAATGTCATACATTTTAAAACCTCTCTTGATTGAAACAATGGATTAACAATAATGTCATACATTTTAAGATCTCGATCAAATTCATGGAGATCTTCAGAAGCAGATTCATCACATGTATCATGAAATTCATACGGGTATTCATCAACTTGTCTTGACCACTTACTAGCATCATCAACAAATAAAAACATGTCATAAGTAGGTTTGACATAGTCTGAATTGATTTCTTCATTTGCATAATCAAAATTACCATCGTATGTGTGTGGATAAGAGTTTTGAAATGAAAGATGATTTTGGGGTTGAGTTTTTTCATGCGGTTTAAGAAGGGTGATGTTTGGGATGTGAGAGGTGGATTGATCACTAAGCATCATGATATAATCATGATCCTCTACACATCAAAGCTCTTCACCACAAATAGTGACTTCATCATAAATAGGCCCTAGGACAGAGGGCTCCCGAGATACACTCCCAGCATGATTTGAAGATTGAGATTCAAGAAAGAACATGTGATCCTATAAACTTTTGATGATGGGGATTAAATAAGATAAATATTTATGAAAATCGTGAATACCAAAGGAGAAACTTGTTCTACAGATTTGCTCTTCGAAGTCGAGGCAAGTGGATAGAGCTAGATCTAGGTTTTGAACATTATTCTCTTCCAACCACCATCGGTAAAGAGGAGGTAAAAGTTCGTAGTAATGCAACAAAGCAGCCAAGTTGGTAGGGCGAATAGACATAGGAATTGAATTATATAACTTGATAAACTTAAGGTTATATTCAAGAATCCCTTCATTATCCTTCATATATAAATGATTAAATCTCTTAAGAGATGCTCATAAGGATTATCCAAATGCCCAAAGGTAGAAGTAAACCAATAATAAAGTTCAAACCATGTAGAGATGCATTCATCAGGAAGGTTGGCAAATAAAGAAGCGGCATCGCCCTGAAGGGAAATCATGAACAAAAGCATGCAACTATCATTATCATTTACTCCGAGAATGATGCAAGCATTTGAAAATGCACGAAGATGTTCAACCAATGTAACAGGTCCATCGCCATGAAATAAAGGCAAATGTTGCTTGAATTTGTGAGGTAAGGGATTAATCGAGTGGGCAAACTTCAAGGGAGTGGGCACAAACCATGGGGAATTGTTTAGGTCTTCCTCAAATTCAAAGATTCCATACTTGTGAATTACCTTCCCATGATTGGTAGCTGAAACCACGGGGTTACAACCACCAAACAAGCTTCCAATCAATTGAGACATTGAGGTCTAGAGAGGATAAAAGTAAATTTGAAAGAATTAAAACAAAACTAAGAATGAACCATTGAAAGGTCGTCCCTAGTATGGTCACCAAAAATATGTTGACGTCAAGGGACTAGAGAGTCCCCAACATCAACATTTCAACCTCCCATGGGGCTAGGCGAAAAGAGACGGGAATATCACCCTAAGATTAAAGCCCCAGACAAGAAGGCACATTGAACTCCAGGCCAAATTTCCCCTAACCTACAATCCAAGCGTGAATTCCTTTGCCTTGTAATTTTACTTTTAGTAATATTTGATTTTTATGTAAGTTATGATTTTTATGCTTTTATGTTAGAGTTTATACATTTGTAATAACGAAATTAAATCCTAAAAGTGTTTAAACAACTAAAGAGAATGTTACTAAAATAATGTTTTGTATTTATTTTAGCAAAACGTAACTAAATCAAAACTAACCATAAGCTAGAAAAAGTTAGTATCAAAGTGATTAATGTAAAGGATTGGTATTTTAATAATAATAAAAAATTAGTTAAAACAAAATTAATTGCAAAAGTAAACAAAAAAAACAAAAGCTTATACCCTAAAAGAAACTAAAATGAGAGGAACATATGTACATCATGTTATAATAACCATAGTGCATTATTTTCTTTTGAATTTATTTTTTATTTTTTGAATTTAAAGTGTTGAATTAATAAAGATGGAGAAAGCCAAAATGACAAAAAACAAATAAGAAACAAATTTAAGCGTAAGGATTTTGATCTCAAGTTAAAATTTCTCCTCATACAATTCATAGAGTTTCGGAATTACAAATCCCTGCGAAGACTTGGGCCAGGTATCTGGTGTTTAGTCATTCTAGCATAAGGTTACAATAGAAAGACTAAGAGTGAAAAGAAAGAAGAAAGCTTAGCAAAAATGGGATGGAGCGATGGAGGTGATAACACAAGGCGAGGACCTGCACAATTTAAAATTTAAAATTAATCATTATTTTTTAAAACTTTAGATAAAGGGGTGTGTATTTTATGGTCAACCATGAACTAATAGAAAGTCAAACCTAACTCAACACTATATACCATGCCTATCAACAAGTATAATAATGATATTTTGAAGTTATGGCTTTAGAATTTTCACATGCCAAATCAAAAAAAAAGAAAAGTATATTCTCATGTTTTCCATGCTCATACTACTCCATCAAAAGGGTTGGTTATATTATTAAAATCCCACTTCATTGAAGCCATTACATACGTTCCCTCTCCATAATAAAGAAATAACCTTACCATTAAGGTTACATTTGTTAATGGTTTGGATCGACTCATTTAGAGTCCATACGATATGAATACAGGTGGCAAGAGGTTAATGGAGGATACATTACCTATGGCATTGATGATATAGGACATGGTTGAAATTTTTTATATATTATCATGGTATGTTATAAAATTGGATTCATTCATTATGATGACCACTCAATTAGGAGGTAGCATCGAGATGTGGTCTAAGGAATGAAAAATAAGTTGGTCAAGCCCTTGCAGAGGCCTTTCAGCAAGGCTCGGTGAAACGAGAGGATATTTTTATTACTACCAAGCTATGGAATTCAGACCATGGACATGTTCTGGAGGCGTGCAAGGACAGTTTAAAGAATCTGCAGTTGGAATATTTGGATCTATACTTGGTTCATTTTCCCATAGCCACACGACATACAGGGGTTGGAACAATTGATAGCACCTTAGATGAAGATGGTTTTTTGGACATAGACACCATAGTCTCGTTGGAGGGGACATGACATGCCATGGAGGATTTGGTTTCAGCAGACTTGGTCTGATAGCACCTTAGATGAAGATGGTTTTTTGGACATAGACACCATAGTCTCGTTGGAGGGGATATGGCATGCCATGGATGATTTGGTTTCTGCAGACTTGGTCCGAAGCTTTGGGATCAGCAATTATGACATTTTTTTAACTCTAGACTCATTGGTGTTGACGTTAAGAGACTAGAGAGTTCCCAGCACCAACATTTCAACTTCCCTTGGGGGTAGGCAGGAAGAGATGGAAATATCACCCTAGGCTTAAAGCCTTAAACAAAAAGACACGTTTAACTCTAGGATAAATCTCCTCTAACCTACAGTCCAAGCATGAGTCCTTTCACCTTGTATTTTACTTTTTAACAATATTTGATTTTTATGTGATTTATAATTTTATTGTTTTTATGTGGGAGTTTATACATTTGAAATAACAAAATTTAATCTATAAATGAAACACAACAATAAAATTAAAAATGAAAAGTCTTCTTTTTTTTGTATTTATTTCAACAAAAAGTAACTAAAGCAAACTTTAATGAAAAGGTAAATGAAAGTTAATGTTAAAGAGGCTAGTTAAAGAGGAATTTGTTTCACAATGAACTAATTCATTAACTACCAAAATTATTTATCGACAATGTAATATTTAGACATTTTATTTTTCTTTAAATTAAAACAAGTTAAGTCACAAATTGAACTAAACAAATGGATAAAGATAACAAAACTTATAAAAAATAAATATCATGAGGGAATCTTATGTACATCATGTTAAATATCATGAGGGAAGCTTATGTACATCATGTTATTGAGTCATAGTTCATTATTTATTTTGAATGTATTTCTGGTTTTTTTTTTTTTTTGAATTTAAGGTATTGAATTAATATAGATGGAGAAAGTCAAAATTTGACAGAAAACAAATAACATGAGGGAAGCTTATGTACATCATGTTATTGAGTCATAGTTCATTATTTCTTTTGAATGTATTTCTTGTTTTTTTTTTGTTTTGTTTTTTTAATTTAAGGTATTGAATTAATATAGATGGAGAAAGCAAAAATTTGACAGACAACAAATAAAAAACAAATTTAAAGCGTAGGGATTTTGATCTCAAGTTAAAATTTCTCCTCATACAATTCATGTAGTTCGGGAATTACAAATCTCTGTGTAGACTTGGGCCAGGTATATGGTCTTTAGCCATTCTAGAATAAGGTTACAATAGAAAGACCAAGAGCGAAAAGAAAGAAAAAATCTTAGCCAAAATGGGATGGAGCGATGGAGGTGATAACACAAGGCGAGGACCTGCACATCAGAAACTTATCAACGCTAAAATCAAATCAGGCTTAAATACAACAAACTGACAAGAACATATTTCACCTTATATAAAACCAGCAAATCTTATCCTCGCTTCGTCCATTCGCTGCTTCGCAAGACTCGTTACTGCTGAAAATCCCTACTAAAAGAGAAGATGGATGATAAATCTAAAAGAAAGACCTCACTGCTCCAAGCATACCTCATACCTCTGTCAAAGTTTTCTTCTCTGAAATTTTTCTCCTCCAAAAAACATTATATGTATTTGTTGGTTGCACATTCATTTAATAATGATTGATCAGAGGTTTGAGTGGTTAGAGGTAATTTTATTGAGTTGTTGAATGGTTCCAACAGTTATGGCAGTTTTTGGATCGACGAGCTAAAGAGGATTTGATTATAACCAATTCCAATCGTTCGTTTAATATATAATATTAAACTAAATGGGTCTAGAAATATCGTTATTAAACAGATGTCGAATTTTGTATAATTACTATTTTTTTTTAAATGCTTCCAATTTCCTCAAAAATAGATTCCTCTGATATCCATTTCCTTCTCAAATGAATCTTGCTACCCGAGTTTGCTTCTCGCTTACAGATGGAAGGGATCATTGTACATTCCGTCAGTTGTTCTGTATAGATAATCAATCTTACACCCATTGGTGTAGCTTCCACGTTGAGAAGATTATAACTCTGGTGCAATGTCTGTGACTTGTGATACCTGCATAAATCAAGACTGAAATATTTTGAACATAGAAGTGGCAAGACAAGTCCTTTACGATGTTGTCTGCAAATGGAAAAGTCAGCCATGGCGTGCTTGTATAAATATCCTCAAAGTCTTTCTCCTTGTCATCACGCGACAAAAACACAATCTCAACAGTTTCCATTTTCTTCGATGAATTTCATAATTTATTCCTTCTCTTCAGATATTCCATCAAAAATAGCGATAATACCTCCATCCAAATCATAGGCAATCGTTTGGTTGCACCAGTGAGCTAGTGGTATTACAAGCAATCGCCCAGATCTTGAAGTTTTTAAGCCAAAATCTTTGGAGACCTCTTCAGGTGTTATTTGTACTCGACAAGGCAAGGGGGGTGGAATTTGTGCACATGAATACCGCCTTTTACCAGTTTGAGTGTCGGTGGTTCTTAATGTACAATGTTTTTGAGTTTGTCAACTGCCTTTATCCTTATCAACATTTTCCTTTAGACAATTGCCACCAATTTCAGTGTCATTCTCTACTAGCATATCATTATCAATTTCATGAGCTACAAAGTCAAGATCACCATTCGAAGTTGCATCAATATCATCAAATTTCAAGTTTACATCATCCGTCATTTCCTCACTACACACAAATCAAACTTCAAGACGCAATTAGAAACCATTCGATAGGAGTTAGATGTTACTCCTATGCCAGAGACAAGTTTTGTCTTCCAACTTAAATATGGGTTCTGGATGCTCTTGATCAAGTTTATCATAAATCTACGGACAAGGCCAACGCCCAAAGCTCTTCAACGCAACCAACACCTTTGACCTACACAATTTTTAATTGACAATCTTTTGTACAATTCAAACACAATTGACTTCCTCTTTTTCTCTAGACGAAATGACTAGATGTTACTCGGCATCGTGGGATCCATATCTCGCTCGAAAGAAGATTCCAAGGAATCCGACAGGTTGCTTTTGTAATACCTTGTTTGAATGATGGCAATATTGTTTTTTGAATAGTCAAAAGTGTCTGGAGATAATTGTCAAAGCGTGTTTCAAATGTTAAGGTTTCTCAAGACAATAGTGACGCCCCAACAAAAAATATAATGCGATGACCTGTGAATGACCATGGAACTATTGATGGCGATGCTTGATTTTAATTGTTGAATCATCATCAAAAGACGTAATAAATATTGAGACAGTTGGGTGATAATGGCTTTGTATCACTTTCTATTTCTCACAATGAACTCTATCTAGCTTCACACTTTGAATTATCTCCCTCTCATAATTTTGTTATGCATTTAATTATTTGCTCATCCTTTTAATTTCGATAAGTTAAAGGTATCATCCAAATTCGATAAGAAAAATTATGAGCAAGCCGACTACACTCATATTCCTTCACTGTGTTGGATGCTCCGAGTCCATAACCGGTTATAAACTTGGATCACTTCAAAGGCTTATCCATTCTCTCGTTCTAATTTTCATACTTGAGGACACAACACTTGTATGATGTCAACACACTCTAAGACCTTGAAAACTTGTCAGTCTGACATTTGCAATTGCTAAAAAATACTTGAAATCCATCTTTGTATAAATACATATCTTCGTATTTGTTTTGCTCATATCAATTTCAAACATGTTCTTGACTATTTCATAGATTTTCCATGTTATACATATTTCCCTTGCCAAGGAATCCTCCAATCAATTCTTTAATTAACATAACGATATCCCATTTCGTTTATGACTTTCCACAAAATAATGCCAAAGCCATAAAAAATCATGGTATAATTCTATGTTGTAATTAAAATATTGAGTAAAAAAAGGGAAAAAAACAAAAAAAAAACCGCATGTCTCATTTTTTCCTTTTACATCATGCTCCATTACTTTATTGCCATAAATATGATCTTGATAACCCATGATATCTCATTAACTAGAGAGGGCATGGAAATGTATGCATGAGATGAAATCAAGTGCTAAAGTTTTTTGTTTTTTTTCCACGGAAAGATTGCTCTATATATTCAACAGAATATAATAATTTACAAAACAACGAGTGTAACAAAGCACAGAGGCCTGTATGCGCTTCAACCACCAGTTGACAGGGCAGATGGATCACTAAGTGGACAGGTCCGAGAGATTACAAAGCTTACAAAACAGTGACTGTAACAAAGCATAGAGGCCTATATATGCTTCAGCCACCAGTTGATAGGGCAGATGGATCACCGAGTGGACAGATCCGAGAGTTTACAAAACATGAACCAAAACATAATAGAGCAGAACAGAAACTAGTCAGATAGATATCCAGCCCAGGAGATCGCCGATAGGCCAAGGCCTTTTCAGGTCAATGTTATCTGTAGCCAATTTATTCGATCTCCAGTTAGTCTTCCACTTCAGATTTTGAGTAAGATTGGGGGGCCTTCGTTGCCTTCCTCCCATCTGGAGAAAGTCAAGAACCCGAGAGGACGAGATAAAGCTAACTTTGATAGATGATCAGCAATGGTGTTTTCTTCTCTGTAAATATGGGAGGTAGAGAGGCTCTTAAACATTTTTCTGGCATCTGAAGTTCTCTCTTTCCAGCTTTCCAGAGTAGCTGATCGGAGGTCAGCTTTGTCATTTATCCAATCGATGATGACTTTCGGAGGATGGATGATAAATTTAAAAGAAAAACCTCACTGCTCCAAGCATACCTCTGTCGGAGTTTTCTCCTAAAAATCTCTCCCTTTGATTAGCTATTGATGGTTTATTTTATAGTATTTGGTTGATAGTTTTGGTAGTTATGGTCATTTCAAACTAAAGAAACAGTTTCAGATTTTCTTCAAAGTTCGATTTAGGAAACTTGATGTAAAAAATATAGTTATCATGCTGGCAGTTATCGATGAACTAGGGGACATCTGTTATTTGCATATCGTTCTATCTATCAACTAATATTATTAGCAACCTCTAATCGCTATTTTGCAGCATCGAAAACAACATCATATCGATGTACTCAGACGATGGCCTTCTCTATACATCAGTTGCAGTATCCCAGAATGATGAATAGGTGACGGTATGAAAATGAGAGGTGGTCTTGAAAGGTTGACCTTGCTCCTTTCTTTTCATGTTTTCTCTTTCGCTCCTACCCATCTGAATTAAGTTGGAGTTTCCTCTGTGGAACAAATCTCGAGGACGATAGAAGATCTGCAGTGTTGTGGTTGTGAATCCAATTGTCATGGTCATGTTGTAAAATCATAAGTCTCCTCCTTGTATCTAGATCCAACTCACATTCAGGGATTTCCCTTTCTTCTCTACCTGGTGAACCATCGCACTTACTTCTGAAGCACCAATCATTTATAGAATGAGAAGACTCTATAGGTGGAACTCCATGAGAATGTTCAGGAACCTTGTCATGTGAACAGGTCTGGATATCAGACGGAGGAATGGAAATTGGTTGTTCTTGTTGAAGAGGGAGTGTATATGATTTTGGATTTTGAGTGTCCATCGTAGCACAGGCAGCACTAGATTTTTTAACTACATTCTCATCCCCCTTTCAGATTCAGCCTACATCATGTCATCTGGCACAGACAATCCAATATTGTGCTTTGCTATAGATGCTTCATTCTCTCTCAATAAATAGTTGTTGACATCAAGTGCAGATGGAAAATCTCTGACATTGCAAGCCACATTTCTTGCAATACACAATATTGGTACAGTTTGACCTTGCTCTTCCAATGGAGCATAGTATGGCGCAAAAGTTGGAACAACATGAAAGCGAGACTAATCTATGTCCTCCCAAACCTTCTCTTGGTCATTAATTACCATTGCAATCTTGGGGTGGCAAATCCCACTGCGTATGACATTAAATAAAAACTTTCTAAAGCCTGGCTTGACACAGACAATACGATCAAGGAGTTCACTATGACTAATTAAGCTTGCTTCGGGATCAAGAAACCTCCACATCTCCAAAACATAATGTCTTTGTGACAGAGTGCAGATATATAACCTCAAAGCGTTTGTGTCCTTAAGCAATAAGGTAATTTTTCAAACCTTCCCAAGCAAGGCGCATCCTAACAAGGACACCGGTATCTCAAATTTTTGGATTGATGCGTGTTAAAAAAGTATCCCCCTCATGCCATCTCATAACAGGCTGCATAACAGGTACATGGCTATCAGATGGAGTAGGAACAACCTCCAACTGGGCCTTAATCAATTTTCCATTGTCACAGACTTGGTCACTCTTGATATACTGCTTTTAAATTGCTCTATCCTTCTGATATCCTTTTATATCTACTGACATTCCAACCTATTTACTATGTCTCTTTCTTCAACAAATTATTTAATTGTTTCACCATCTTACTCAACACCATGCATTGCTTTAAGGTTCTATCTTGCTGTTCCTATTACCCTGTCATCAATATCTATGCCAAGAATACTTTGACATGCAAACTTTTGTGCTATACTGATAGTAATAAAAGCCTCATTGCGGTTGATATTGAGGCAATCCTGGCCTTCAAACCACTCCTGCATTTGATTTGACTGAGGCTCCATTCCTAGGAGAGAGTAGTTCTCTACTGTAATCTCCCATTAAGATTGTTGTATAATTCTTGGCGAACCATAAAATTGTATATATTTTGTTGATCAACAAGATTGTCAACCAATATAGAAGCTCAATAACTTCTGCAATATTCACTAAATCCAAATTATGAATCTGCTAGTTTAGTTTATATACTTGGTCGATCGATGCTACCATCCTTTGTAAGCTTCCTTGCCAGATGGCGAGAAATTAGTTAGTGGCTTTATAAGCCAGCGTCCATGCTAAAAACGAGTTACTTAGAATGATATCAACCAATTGGAATTCTTTAGTACTGTAACAATTTGACCAAATCTATTAGAGATGCCTTTTGGAGAAGTTTGATTAAAAAGTTCCGTTTGTCAAGTTTAGTCTGAGATGCCCATTTTTGGTGTGAAAACTTATAGTTCAACATTAGTATAAAATTAACTCTTTTGCATTTTTGAACCACATAAACATGCTAGGCATATGATGGTAGGAAAGACATGAAGTAAATTAACCCCAAAACAAGGTCAAAGGTAAACTTTGGATTTGGATAATAAAGTCATGATGTGCACATGAACATGGTAGACATGATAAGATTAAATAATATATATTTGGTTTTTGTTAAATAAAGATAAAATGTAATAATATTTATCTTTGCTTTTTGGTCATGGAAAAAGGTTAAAGGAATGATATAACTTTATGAAGGGTGAGTGAGAAAAGGTTAAAGGAATGATATAACTTTATGAAGGGTGAGTGAGACATGGGACATATAGACATCTAATAATTTGTTGGGTATAAGGTAAAGGTATCCCAAGGTTGTGATATAACATAGCATTTATTTAATCTTTCATAAAAAGGTGATGTAGATAAGGTGATTTATATGGAAATTGTGATTCTGAGATATGATAGTGTTAAAAAAAAAGAGGAATGGGTCATTTGGTGATATGTCGAGAATCATGATATCTCTATCAAGCACCATGGAAAACCAACTTTCATCCGGATATAACTGTAAACTGTATGTTGACCAATGATCATCGCCAATACCTTGTCGTAAATCATGACATATTTTTGAACAATAAAATACCCAAAGACATCTTCCTTGAATGTGTAGCAGCCAATCAATGGTATTCCACAAGACTTTGCGCAATCAAATGTGAAATGAGGGGGAGTCAGACAACGCTTTGTAGGCTAAGTAATGTTGACCAAAAATGCTATCAACATCTGCCAACCAACAGATGTACGTCGCTTACAGTGGCGTGCAAGATTGAAACAATGAACTTACGATCCTCGATTCACTAAAGGAAAGGGGAGGGAAGGGTAATGATAGGACTAAGGGAAACTCAATGAAAGATAAGAAGAGGCTGATAGGGTTAGATGGATGAGATTATACAACAGGGGGAGACACGATGTAGGTCAAGGGATTCATGGATCGGAACTTCGTGGAATAACTCATGAATAATGGTAAGTATGAGGGGGTTTGGTCCTGTTGTATAACCTGAAGGGACAAACTCTTTGGATCTCGACAAAATGATTAGAAAGCCGCAAAACCATCATGAATGTGTGTTGAGAGTAAAACCCAAGCTTAACACGAAGCATCCACGACGTGTATGTTGGAGCCGTCTCAAAATGGAGGGGACGAAGGAAGAGAAAGAAAGAAGATGGGGATAGGACTGACGATTGTGATGAGCGAGGATGGCTTGCTTAGCAAGCGCATGGTAGACAAGTCTAAAATTTGCCTGCCCTTGAGGAAGCCGAGCTGCTCCTCTGCTAGAGCTCGAGAGAGAAGAGGAGGGATTCTGTTGGCAATGATCTTTGTTATTATCTTGTAGCTAAGATTACAAAGCGAGATTGGTCTGTAATTCGAGAAGTGGCGGGGGTGATTTTGGTTGGGGATCAGGACTATACAAGTGTTGTTTAAATGCTTGTTAACCGATCCACTGATCCTCGAGTTTTCAACAGCCCCTAGCAGATCTTGTCCCATTAAGTCGAAGTAATGGAGATAGAGTTCCACAGTCCATCCATCGGGACTGGGACTTTTTTCTTTTTTAAAGCCTTTTAAAACCTGATGAATTTCCTCTAATGTGCAAGGATTGTTCAGAGCTCTTGCTTCCTCGACAATCACCATCTGTGGGAAAAGTTGTGCTATTTCGATCTGATCCTGTAGGGAGATTTGTGTATCTTCTTGGTAGAAAGACTGGAAGTGCTTGTGCGCCTCTTGTTTTATGTCTTCTGTCCTGTTTAGTAAGCTTCCATCCTCACTCTCCAAATCCCAAATAAACTTTTTATTTCTGCGATGGCTGGCGAATCGGTGAAATAAACGAGTGTTGTTGTCCCCGCAAGAGAGCCAGAGCGCTCTACTATTCAGCCTCCACCTATCCTCATCTTCCCGGAGGATACGCGCGCGTTCAACCTCTAAAAGATGTAGATCTGCTTCAAAAACAAAATTCTGGTCGGTCTGTGCCTTTAGTCTGAGTAAAGTTGCGATTTGTAATTCAAGTCTACTTAGACAGGTAGCGTCTTGTGCTTTTTTCCTCTGTAGCCAGCCTATTGTTTTGGCCCTCAAACAATTTAATTTCCTGATCAAATTGCCTTGGGCATCTCCAGGAGTCGAGTGGGATGAATCAGTCTAGATTGATCTGACAATCTGATCAAAGGCTGGCTCCTGCAGCCAAGCCGAGTTGAATTTAAAGGGATAGCTCGATCCCAAGTTACTTTTTCCAAGCTAAAGATAGATGGGTGTGTGATCAGAAATGTAAGGCAAGTCAATCCAGGCCTGAGCCAGGTAAGATGGGTTTAGCAAGTCTTCAGAAATTAGAAAGCGATCCAGACGTTTTTCAATACCAGATATGCCCGCTCTCCCATTACGCCAAGTGGGCAGAAGTTCTACCAACTCCAGATCCACTAATGCATTTCTTGAGAAAAGGGAGGTGAAAAAAGTTGCTAGAGGATCAGTCTTTGCCTTGTCACCCCAGATCTCCTTAGAGCTGAGTGTGAGATTCAGATCACCAGCTATTATAAGATCTTTTGTGGCTAGGAGGCCAAGGCGGTCTAAATTCTCCCAAAAAATTTTGCGTTCCAGACAGGGTCCATATGTATTGAGCAAAGTCAGGGAGGTATTAAGTTCCAAGCAGGTACCAGTTAAAAGAATTCCACTCGGGCTGAGCATCGGGGTGAAATCAAAATGAAGTGGATCCCAGGCCGCCAGGAGTCCACCTGAGGTTCCGATAGAGCTGGCCGCACAAGCCATCCAGTCTGGTCGGAGAGCAAAAAAGAAATTCCTGGCAGCTTCAGCGCCCACAAGCGTTTCTTGTAGGAAAATAACCGTCGGTCTGTGTTTATCCATGAGACGTCTCAAGGAGGCTAATTTCAGGAGACCTCCAACCCCTCTGATGTTGAGGGAGATGATGATCATGATTTTGCCCGAGTTTGGGATTTTAATCCTCTAAGTGCCCGAGATTGATCAGTAGTAAGCGGGACTGAGCTTGTAGCCTCTACAATTGCCTTTTTTCTCGCACTGCGAGTTTTGAGTCGGGAAAGCTCTGAGCCCAAGCCTCTGGACCAAGAGGGAGCTGTCACAGGTTGCTCTAAAACTCCCAAGGTCGAGGATGTGATGCCAATGTTGATCGAGGGTGGGATGAGTTGTTTGCCAAGATACTTCGGAATAGGGAGAGAGTCAAAGGGTAGAGGAGGTGCGGGTGAGATGTTAAGGAGCATCTGGTCCAGGTCCCGAGCAGACAAAGGTTTTTCAATATATCTAGGGGGAGGGGTAAGTTCATCTTCTAGAAGAGCAGAGTCAGTAGGAGGCTGTGAACTTGAGGGGTCACTGAGGGGAGAAAGGATGTTCGAGGGGAGGGAAGAGTGGACTAGAAGCCTTGGAAGTAGTCCAAGCGGTTCTAGTGGCAGGTTAGAGGAAGTCGGGGTGTCTATATTAGCAGGGATAGGGGGCGGAGGAGGAAGGTCTGTGGGACTTTCAGAGGTAACCGGTTGTTGGGAGTTTGAAGCCTGTGAGTTTAACTTGAGTCTCTCCTAGGCGGAGAGGGAGTTGTAAAGTGATGGACAATAAAACTTGATCTTACTTACCAGTGTATCGGTTTGTGCATCAGGACTCATAGCTTGCTGAAAAGATGTAGACGCTGCTTCCACATCATCAGGCTATGTATAGTATCCATTGAATTCTACCTCCTCCGACTGATCAGCCTCTGGTTCCATGGAAGTGTGCTTGTAGCAGTCCCGTATCAGGTGACCGGTTCTGCGGCAGAAAGAACAACGAAACGGGATCCCAAGATAGTCGAGTCTTTGAGCAATATGGATGCCTCTCCAGTCAATGTTCAGGACTTCCGGGAGTCCTGCATGGATATCCATTTCTACCATTATCTTAGCCAATTTTCTATTAGACGAGACCAGAGAAAGTGTGTCCATTGTTAAAAAACGTCCTAAAGAAGATCCAATGAACTCGAGTGCCTGATGATTCCAGAGTTGTAGAGGGAGGCCTGGTAAGAGGACCCAGAGATGCCTGTAAGAGAAGTGTTCGGTGGACGGATTGAAGTTAAGCCTCCATCTCTTGCGCATGAGACTTCCACCACCAACCGCCCAAAACTTTTCCAGAACTCGGACTGAATCTTCAGGCGTCTTAAAAATAAATCCAATCCACCCATGTTGAAGGTATAATACCTTGGGGAGATATCCTAGAAGAGGCTTCTAGGAGTCTGTGATCCAGTCATCCAAACACAGGTTGCATTTTTCCTTGTAGGCAAGTCTACCAACCAGGGCACAAAGTGCTAGGTTACAGGCCTCTGAAAGTCCAACATCCATGCCCAGCACAAGTTTTGTGTGTCGTTTTTTCAGTTTCCAGACTCTCTGTGACTTTTTCTGTGCGATATTGGGATGTGGGCTGCTGGAAGGAAATCTTGTCTTAGAGTGGATCCCACAACTCCTAGAGTGAGCTGACTGTTGTGGAGTGTCTAACACAGTGGAAGGCTTCAGTAGAGGGTCTCCCGGGGCTGTTGTATGGGGAGGAGTGCCAGAAGCAAGGGACTGAGAGACTGGAATGCGTTTTTGTTTACGATAATGGTTGTTAATCAGCTCATCGATGGAGGTAATGATATCCGGGCCGTCCCAGGGGTCCCCATTTTGTCTTTCAGCGGAGTTCGAACTTTGATTCTCCATGTTGTAAGTTGCTAAATCCACGAGGGATAAACTTTTGTCTGTGGTGAGGAAAGAGACAGGTAAGTCCTAACAAGAGCAGGAGGGACCCTGTCCGATCCAAATAAAATGTCAGGTTTATCAAATAGATCTGAAATAGTAAGGCCTCAGGGGAAAGGTCTATTGTCGGGTGAGAGAAAGTAAGTCCGGTCCAAATAAAAAGTCGGGTTTATCAAACAGATATGAATCAGTGAAGCCTCGGGGGAAAGGTCTGTTGTCGGTTGAGAGAGAAGAAGACCGACTGACAGGAACCAAGTCCGCCTTTCCAGATCCACTGAAGGGTCGGAAAAAGGATACAAGTAGCCTGGAAGTCAATGACACCGGATGGATAGGTTATAAAAGGAGGGAGTCGGTAGTCTAAGGGATAAAACTATCAGTCCAGCTCTGTAATCCACTGTCTGTGTCCAGACCTTGTCCGACCCATCGCTGAGTGCTCCAGTTTAACAGGGGACTGTTTCAGCTACCTTGTACAGTGTGTTCAAGCTCTGGTTCGAAGGGCTGTGGCGCCCGCCTGGTCCGGTGCCTCTCCACATGCTAAAGTTATTATGTGGAAAAGACAAGATATAATAATATATATCCTTACTTTAGCCATAGGATAATGTTTAAGTTATAACAAAAGGAAACGTGACATAACTTTTTGTTACATTATGGAGGGCAAGTCACGAGACATACTTTGGAAAGTGAGGTATGTTGGGTGGAATATGACACAGCTTTAAAATATATAATATCATCATAATTAACCTTTAAAATAATTATTTACTCTCTCTTTTGTATAAAATATATAATATCATCATAATTAACCTTTAAAATAATTATTCACTCTCTCTTATATAGTGAATAAGATGGCTTTAAAATATATATAATATCATCCTAATTAATATTTAAAATAATTATTTACTCTCTCTTTTATATAAAATATATAATATCATCATAATTAACCTTTAAAATAATTATTCACTCTTTCTTTTATATAGTGAATAAGGTGGGTGCATATATTGACAAGGGTGACAAAAGGATTGTTGGACGTGTGTTATTAGCGAAATAAGACAACGTGAATAATGAGAGAAGTGAGTAAAGGACTATGCTTAGTAATAAGTTAAGCGTTACAACAAATTCACTTACGAAAAATGCGCCAATATTTAATGAGAATAAGCGAAACTTTGTGCAAGTAGTGTGACTCGAGAGGGAGCCTAGCAATGTTTTGTCGATTAAGTACTATTGACAGAAATATTTGTCAACAATTGTCAACCAACAGATGCGTGTCGCTTACAGTGGCATGCAAGCTTTAAACAATAAGCTTACGATCCTTGATTCTTTGAAAGAAAGGGGAAGGGAAGCGTAACGAAAGGACTGAGGGTGACTTGATGTGGGATAAGAAGAGGTTGAGAAGGTAGGTGGACTAGGTTATACAATAGGGGGAGACACGATGGAGGTCAAGGGATTCATGGATCGGGACTTCGTGGAATAATTCATGAAAAGTGGTAAGTATGAGGGGGTTTGGTACTGTTGTATAACATGGAGGGACAAACTCTATGAATCTTGACAAAATGACTAGAAAGCTAGAAAAATTGTGGCGGATGTGTCTTGAGGGAAAAACCCAAGCTTAACACTGAGCATCCACAACGTGTATGCTAGAGTCGTCTCAAAATGGAGGGTATGGAGAAAGGGAAAGAAAGAAGATGGGGATAGGACCGACGACTGAGTCGAGGGAGGATGTCTCACTTAGCAAGCACATAGTATACAAGTGAGGAATTGCGACAAAAGAAGGCGATTTGGTTCCCTACAAGTCTGTTGTCCACCAAAACAATTTGGGTCAATCGGTTAAAAAATATACAGATATCCTTTTAATATCACCAATCATTGCTCCACCACTTCTAACCATCAAAAAGGCAAAAAGAAAAGAAAGCAAAAGAAACATAATAAAAACAAAAGCGAGAAAATAATTGAATAATTGCGACGTCAATGAAAACTAATCTACCCTTTATGTTAATTTTTATCATTATTATTATTATATTTATTTTTCATTTTTTATTTTTATTTATGTACAAGAGAAAAGAACCATTAGCTTGGACTCACGTTGGATGAAATTTATCGTAAAGGAATGTGTCCCCTGCTTTGCATGTGGATCCTATGGCTTGAAAAATGCACATGGAAGGACTGCCAACATTCCAACCAACATATGTGTATGATGAGGAGAAATGACTAATCAATATCCAAAAGAAACGATCACCAATCTCCAAGACATGCCAACCAACAAATGCTTTGCCAGTAATGATGAAAGTATCGATTGAGTTAGATTTAGGGTTTGTACCTTAAAGGAATGATCCATGAATTCATCATATAAATTACTATCATCTCTAGGGACCTTTCTATCAGGAACAAGGTCGTCATGATGCAAAGAAGATTCATAACATGTATTGAAAAACATAGGGATGTCTTTAAAATAGTCATCTTCATTGAAGGAAAAAGTGCACTTAGGAGGGATAT
>CBVK0102959404.1:0-10062 GCA_900067695.1 Picea abies
TTCAAACACAATTGACTTCCTCTTTTTCGCTAGACAAAATGACGAGATGCTACTCGACATCGTGGGATCCATATCTCCCTCGAAAATAGATTCCAAGGAATTTGACAGGTTGCTTTTGTAATACCTTGCTTGAACGATGACAATATTGTTTTTTGAATAGTCAAAGGTGTCTGGAGATAATCGCTAAAGCGTGTTTCGAATGTTAAGGTTTCTCAAGACAACAGTGACGCCCCAACAAAAGTTATAATGCAATGACCTGTGAATGACAATGGAACTGTTGATGGTGATGTTTGATTTTGATTGTTGAATCATCATCAAAAGACGTAATAAATGTTGAGATAGTTGGGTGATAATGGCTTTGTATCACTTTCTATTTCTCGCAGCGAGCTCTGTGCAGATTCACGCTTTGAATTATCTTCCTCTCAGAATTTTGTCATGCATTTAATTATTTGGTCATCCTTTTAATTTCGATAAGTTCAAGGTATCATCCAAATTCGATAAGAACATCCTTTTAATTTCGATAAGTTCAAGGTATCATCCAAATTCGATAAGAAAAATTATGAGCAAGTCGACTACACTCATATTCCTTCACTGTGTTGGATGCTTCGGGTCCATAACCAGTTATAAACTTGGATCACTTCGAATGTTTATCCATTGTCTCGTTCTAGTTTTCATACTCAAGGACATAACGCTTGTTTGATGTCAACACACTCTAAGACCTTGAAAACTTCCCAGTCTGACATTTACAATTGCTGAAAAATACTTGAAGTTTGTCTTTGTTTGAATACATATCTTCGTATTTGTTTTGCTCATATCAATTTCAAACATATTTTTGACTCTTTCATAGATTTTCCATGTTATACATATTTCCTTTGCTAAGGCATTCTCCAATCCGTTCTTTAATTAACATAGCAATATCCCCTTTTGTTTATGACTTTGCACAAAGATAATGCCAAAGCCACAAAAAAAATAATGGTATAATTCTATGTTGTAATTAAAATATTGAGTGGATAGAAAAAAAACCACATGTCTCAATTTTTTCCTTTTGCATCATGCTCTATTACTTTATTGCCATAAATATGATCTCGATAACCCATGATATCTCATTAGCTAGAGAGGGCATGGAAATGTTTGCATGAGATGAAATTAAGTGGTAAAGTTATTATGTGGGAAAGACAAGATATAACAAGATATACTTGCTTCTTAAAAATGTTTCAATGTAGTAGTTATATGCTATAAAAAAACAAAAATCTAAAACAATTATGAAACAAAAGAGGTTACTTATAACCTAAAAACAAAAGAGAAGTAATTAATATAGATTTGGAAAAATCTAGGTGTTAATAACTATTGACAAAGTAATAAGTGTAAATTAAAGTTTTAGCATATTATTCCTATCCATAAAGAATACACAGCGTTTAACTTCTAATCAAGAGAATGTGAAACCTATCTAATTTCAACTAATTAATTTTAACTTAAACAAGTAAAATAATAGTAAAATATATTTGTAATTACATAAATAATAATAATGTTGTAATTAAATAATTAAATAATTTTGTATGTAATAAAACTTTAAAAAATAAAAAAATTCACCCCAATTCAATATTAATCAAACTTTTATAAATAATAAAACTTAAAAACTAATTTTTCACATTCTTTTAATCAATTTTTAGTAAAATATCCATATTATTAATAAAAAATATATTTATTTTAATCATCCCTATAATAATAAAAAGGAAATTTAATAACTTTATTAGAGATGAACCCTATTCAGTAAATGAAAATAATAGTTATTTTAAAATTGAATTAAATGTAAATGTTGGTTAATTATAAGAGATGAAATGAATAAATCTATCACGCCCTTGCACTATCCTTGAACCAATACACTCTACCTAAGTGAAAAGGAGCAAGACACGTATACAACCTTTCAATGCTATTCATTTCCACTAATAAGTCGTCCACAGTTGCGGCCTCCAAATTAGTCATATCACACATATTAATTGTCCTTGACAGCGGCCCACCTAGATTGGATATTAATAAATATGACTTTAATGACAACGACCAACCTTGTTTTGGCCATATTAATAAATATAACTTCAACATGTCAATTTTAATTTTATTTTTTTTACCATTATTTTTTTGTAAATGTCACATCCAGACAGAGAAATTAGTCATATCGACACTTTCCACCAATCAAAAATTGAAAATAACTAATTTAAAATTTTAGAAAATCTTTTTTTATTTTACAAAAAGTAAAATAAATTTTTGTTTAACATCAGTAGAAACCTTAAAAAAATTCATTTAAGTCAAAGATAATGTTGAAACCTTAAACATTTTAAAATTTTCATTTAAGTCAAAAATCTTTAACTACAAATCGATTGATATATATCCTACGAGAGGTAGGTATAATAATATATATCCTTACTCTAGCCATGGTACAATGTTTAAGTTATAACAAAAGGAAACGTGACATTACCTTTTGTTACATTATGGAGGGCAAGTCACGAGACATTCTTTGGAAAGTGAGGTATGTTGGGTGGAATATGACATGGCTTTAAAATATATAATATGGTTATAATTAACTTTTAAAATAATTATTCACTTTCTCTTTTATATATTTTTATATAATGAATAAAGTGGTGCATATATTAATGAGGGTGACAAAAGGGTGTTTGGACATGTGTGTTATTGGAGAAATAAGACAGTGTGAATAATGTGAGAGTGAGTAAAGGGCTATGTTTAGTAATAAGTCAAGCGTCACAATAAATTTATTTACAAAAAATGTGTCAATATTTAATGAGAATAAGCGAAACTTTGCGCAAGTAGTGTGACTCAAGGGGGAGCCTGACAATGATTTGTTGGCTAAGTATTGTTGACATAAATATTCTTCAACACACTTTTGATCCTATCGTGATCAACAATGATCACGAATTACTTCTAGCACAAGGTGATCTTCCTTTTCTCTGATTATTGTACATGTTTGACTCATGTTGCCATCAATGACAACACACAATCAATAATGCCAACAACATTTTCATCTTATCGAGAGGGGCTTTTAGAAGATAGTTGAAGGTAATGAGTGTAGATCCACCAATCCCGAGGAATTGGTAAAATGGAAAGTGCAATGACAATCTTGTATTCAATCATCAAATGGAGGTCTACTGATCTATTTGTTTGTCTTTATATTCACTCTAATAATCATGAAATAATGATTCACTTACCAACTCACCATGTACTTAAACATGATACCCAATGCTCTTAGTGGATATTACGTTAGTTTTGAGATCTATTATCCCGACACTATCCAAGTTGGGCAAACTTTACTCGTGGTATTGAGGAAGCAAGTTGGTAACTACATTTCCAAATTGCCACACATGCTTCCCATTAGTTCTATATGAAGGAAGTATCGGTGCTACATATATTTTCATATGACCACTGTTTTCTTAGATAGCATTGGAATTGTTATTTGATACGTTGATATTAGAGAGTTGTAGACTTAATAATGTGTTTTTCAAGTCTTAACTACAATTGAGCGATTAGAGTGCTCAAATAAAATCAAAGCTTGTGTCCCAACCCACTAATGTAGAAGAGGTCAAAGGAATGGATTTGAAAACCATGTTATTTGACTTAGTCTAAGGATCATAAGTCTATGGTAGAGAACCATTAATGTCAGGAGATCCTTTCAATTGGCATGTGATTTATTCTCATTCATGTAGGATTTAAGACTAGTATTTGCAAACCTAATAAAGTTGGGACCATAACACTCAACACCATAGAGTAATCATCTATGCTTGAAAATCAATAAAATTATCAAGAGCACACTTATGTTTCATCTATGACAACATAAAAATATACTTTGGGTTATTCCCTGTTTCTCAGGTTTATCTCTAGGTTCCATGTGGCTCAAGTCGCCTTGAGTGTTTCATTTGTTTATATGATTCCATTATGAGAATTAATCCTTTCACCGGGATTTGTACCATGATAAGAGTGTTTCCCTTTGCCAGTAAGGTTGAAATGATACCCAAAAATTCCCTTAAAGACATCATTGAGCTCTTCTCCACTTTGAATTGTGTTCCTCGTAGTTTCCATTTTCAACTCTTAGAGACATCACCTCTATGTTAAAAAGAGAGAGGCTAAAGTGTCTTTTAATGATTCAATCATGCAACCAACATATGTAAACCCCATATCTATGCCAAGACTTAGTAATCCATGTTGCAAGACTCGGTAATCCATGCTGCAATCTAGACCTCCTTTAAAATTGTTTTCGTTGCGACAATAAATAGTAGTTTATATATGTGGAATTGCCCATACAAAACAACGTTCTTTTCCATTCCGTCATATTCTAAGTGAGAAATATGTTATATTGCCCTAATGTTTGACATATAATCATTTTAAATGTTGCATTCAACTACACATAACTCAATCTGCAATCGAACATGCAATGCATTGCCAATATAGAAGGATGAGATTTCAAAATGGATTGGAGGGGAATACAAATTTGTAGAAGGATATGGAATATGGATGTGACTCTATTCTCATGTTGGCCAATGGATATTATTGTACAAAGCCCATAAAAGACGAGGCCACCAAGCATGCCCTATTTTAGTTCCAAAATGCAAAATCCAGAATGATAATGGGCTTCCCAAACCATTAAGGAAAATGATTTTGAATTATAATAAAGTGCCATGAAGGTTTTGCAAATGACCCTAATATACTCATAGGCTTAGATACATGCACGAATAAGCAATTTGGGTTGTTTATTGTCATTAAAAAATAATACAATTTTGAGAAATTCCATAGCTATGGCCAAGCTTCAAGCTTGTGTTATACATATCAAGGTTTATTCCGAAGAGCATGATACATTAGAATACACATTGTCTCATGCATAGCTTTGATGTTGTTTATATAATGATCATAATCAAGGTTCAACAGGAAGAGGCAAATTTTTAGGCCAGTAAAATCTTGAACCGATGCATGCCACCACTAGCCAGGTTTATGAGGAGAAAAGACTAATTATGAACTCTCATATCAACCTCCCCATCCCAAAAGGCAATAAGAGATCAATTGAGCAACCCATTGTTGAGTTGTTTAACCAAACCAACATTTGGCACTCACAATACCTACCTCACACAACACAAGAAGGATAACCCCTTCTCTATTGAATAGTGCCTCGTAATTTCTTCCCTCTAGTGCTTTTTAGTGTGTTTACAAAAATTCCAAATTGCTATCTATTTCAAATCAAATTCCAACATAATTTCTCTTGGTTATTTGGCATATTATAATTTTCTTTCTTTAAGGATTTTAAGGGTCTCTCTTTACTCAATCTAGTTTCTATTGTTGCACACCATTCATTTCTTCGTCTTTTCTATGGATTCCTCCCATTCTCCTCCTCTTCACAAGGCTCTAATGGCTTTCTTTCATGGGATATTCAATCCGATAGTATGACATCTCCCTTTTTCCAAGTTAAAACTCCCTTTATCTCTTCTCTAAAGCTTTCAAAAAAGACCTCCTCTCTCCTTGTTCAATTTTTTTTGACTTGGAATGAGTGGAAGGTGGCAAGAGAGTCCTAATCCAACTTCTCCTAGTTACAATAATGTGGGGATAAATTCTCATAATTTTGGAGGTGGTTTCCTAGGAGATGGTTAGGCCCACTTCTCCTATCTTGAATTAGACTATAGTTTTTTTTCCCAAGGAAACCCTCACAGAAAACACTCTGAGTACTTCCCCATGATCCATGGATGGTAAGCAAGGTAAAATGTCGACCTTGATTATGGAGCCCAAACTTATGAGGATCAAGAGAGTCAAACCCGTGACCTTTGCAACTTTGGGGGAGAGATCTCACATTTGGCTCTAGACTGCTTGAGGTAATCCTTGAGGCTCAATTAGACTATGGGTTATGCTTAATATCAATATTATAAAAGAGTGAAGGATTAGGGTAATGACAAGGTGAATAAGGAAGATATACACGAGAAACATAATTAACTAGGTTTATCATCATCCAATGGTGTTATCATATCCCCTTTATGTGCTCATACTAAGATATACCTAATTCTTTTATTAACTATGCACAACACTGCGTAAACAAATTTAGAATATTCAAAAGGGAAAAAACTTGAGACATTATAGGAAACTAAGGAAAACAAACCCATAGCCCTCATTCAATTGGGTTTATTTGATAAACAAATCCACCTCATGTGTTTTCTAAATATCTCCAAGAAAGTTTGGGAGACATTGGAAAGATTGTTTGTTTTAAAGACCATAATGCTAAAGTTTTGTTAAAACAAAAACTTTTCAACCTTAACATTTCAAGATGTGAGAGTGTAGCAAACCGTGTTAAAAACCTTAAATATTTGATTAACTAGCTTATAGGTATAAGAAATCTCATTGATGCAATAGTGATTGCATTGAATAACATGGTACCATCACATGTTTCATTTACCCTTTGTAATTTATCAACCCAACATTAGAAACTATGATTGATGCTATCTTTGAATAGATAAGAGAACCAAGAGTAGTGATGTTCTTGTGAATGACTTTTCAAACTTTATTTGTAAACATGAAGAAACATAAATGAAAGAAATCAAGCAGATGAAGTCTTGATGCAAAGGGAAGATAGATAATTGTCTGTAGTGTGGTAAATAGGGACATATTTCACATGATTGAAAAAAAAAAGCTCTACAAACTTGTTAAAACACAATGATGTTGATGACGAAGCAAGTGATGTTATCAATGCTAATGACAACAAGTTGCTTTAAGCAATAAAAACTAGAGGAAGGAAATAAAACTAATGTAATTGAAGGTTACGAAAAGAAGATTCCTTGGTATGCCTCCATCTAATAGTTTGGAATACCTAATTAAGTTAGGTGAATCAATAGCTATGGCAAGTTATAATTATGCTTTCAATAATGGGAGAAATCGAGAAAAATACCCATTAATGTGTTTTTTTGGCGGAGGAGAAGGTTTTGTGTAGTACTGACGAATCATAAGAAGGGGGAGCTTCTTATCAATGAAGGACAACTAATTGTTTTAGGATATTAGCTAGGATGGGATATTGAAAATACAACTCAATTTCTAGCTCATTTGTCCAAGTTGTTAATTTGACAAGTTAATAAGAGACTTACTCTCATACCGTTGTTTGCTTATTTAGAATAAACATTGATTTCTTGTTTTATGGTTGGTAGTTTGAAACAATGAGATAATGTATATATATATATATATTAACAAGTCCATTCTCAACTTTATGTTCATGGTTTAGTTAAGAACACATTAATATTTTTTTTTATTGAGAATATTGTTGTTCTTCTTAGTATATGAATTGGAGGACATGCATCAATAATATTTCTAATAAAGATTTATGTTTTTTAACAATTTCAATCACAAATTAATAAAAAGATCTAGTTATGTGTTGTGCAGTCATTCAACTTCTTCAATCTTGTCTTTGTTGTTTTGCAACATGTTACATATTTATAAAATTACAATGTTTACGACTCAATTTATTTGAGTGATAGATTTTTAATTCATTTTGACAAAGTCTTTATAGGAAACAAACCCAACAAAGGCAACTCAACTTGGGCTTAACTTGATTAAAGTCAACTTTATTTATGCGAATGAAGCCAAATTGAATTGGAAGTTGACACAAATACATGACTAGTTTGTTCACATTCTTTAAAGTCCCATAAACATGTTAGGATAAAAAACAATTCTACATCAATATCAACATGTGAAAGTGTGATGAATAATGTATTTCTCTCTCAACCTTAAGCTCTTTAGTTCTCATAAGAACCCAATATCAACATGTGAAAGTGTGATGAATAATGTATTTCTCTCTCAACCTTAAGCTCTTTAGTTCTCATAAGAACCCACCGAGGAGAACTCAAATCATGGAGGAACAAATGATGCACCCATGTAAGTCAAGAGTTTTATTTAGGAGCAAAGGAAAAGAAGGAAACAACTATGATATTACTTGACATGTGATACCAACTCGTAGCTTAGATTTATGATCACAAGCTATGATAAATCTTGTGAGAACTCACCACAGTGGAGTCAAATCACGTAGGAGTATACAATGCACTTATGTAAGTCAAGAGTTTTATGCAGGAACAAAGGAAAGGAATACACTAACTATGATATCATTCAACATGCAATGTCGATTCATTGCTTGGAATTCCATCCTCAAGCTACAATAGTTCCCACGAGAGCCCATTACAGTGAACTAAAACCATGGAAAGAGCAAATGATGCACCTATGTGAGTCATGACTTTTGTTTAGGATAACAGAAAATGAAGGCATCAAGAATGATTTCATTTAGCACATGTTTTTGAATCATAGCTTAGATTTCCAATGTCGAGATATGATGTAGTTATGTGGGCCATGAATTGTGTCGAGAAAGGAAGATAATAACTATGGTGTCATTGAACGTGTGATTTTGATGTGTTGCTTATATTTCCAATGTCGAGATCTGATAGTTCTCATGAACACCCAGTATGTTGGATTCAAGCCATGAAGGAGCACACGATGCACCTATGTATGTCAAGAGATCTCTCTACAAGCAAAGGAAAGGAAGACACAAACTATGATGTCATTCGACGTGTAATCTTGACTCATTGCTTAGATTTCCAACCTTAGGGTTTGATAGTTCCATGAGAAACCATTATGGTGGAATCAAATCACAAAGGAGAAAATGACACACCTATGTAAATCAAGAATTTTGTCTAGAAACAAAGGAAAAAAAAGGACACCAATCTTGATATCATTGAACCTGTGATAATAAATTGTTGCTTATATTTCCAACTTGACAAACACTTAATTTTAAACTTCGATTCCATGAAAGTTGAATAAATAAGAGCTTGATCTTGATTTTGATTGCAATAAGCATTAATAACCCAATTTTGTAATTTTCAATTTTCAAATGATTAGGAGGCGCATGGAAAAGCTAGACTATCATTAAACACTAGAGTTATGAGAACTTACAATGTTTAAACCTACACAATTAAAGGAAGAAACATAAGGTGCATAGAAGATTAAATCAGAAGGTACTAAGGGCCATCATAAAAGTGTACATACAAATGATGAGTTAGGGGTTGTTTATGTACTCACACAAATAGGTAGAAAGTCATCATCAAAATAGATAAGTGTAAGAAGATGGTAAAAGGAGGGAATTCGAATTTTCAAAAACTTGCAACTACACTTCAATGGAGGACAAGTTAGATTATTGTTTTGTTGAACACTCATGGGACCTTGGGGGCCCTACACACTGGCGTATACTCTTCCCACTACATTGATGCTGGAGTTACTGCCATCTACGATCAGGGGAGATGTCTCACTTCCAGATTTTAGCGGAGGACACAACTATTCCACCTTTTTAGTTGAGAACTCCAACACTGCCAGACTTCTTGTCACTTCTCAGTAGTTAATTTCCCTGTCTTTTCCTAGCAGTCCGGACTGTCACTTCACACCAGGGTTTTTAACTTCACCATTTATTCTGTTGCTCTGTTTTACTCCTGGCCTTTACGATACTATAGTGGAGTTTAGGTGGCATCGGTTTAGGCCCCCACGAAACGCGTAGTGCGGGCCTCTTCTCCTCGATGAACAATCTCACCTATGGTGTGCAACATAACTCCAAGCTGCAAGGGGATTCGTGCCAACATTCCATCTCTGGATCGTCCATTACCTCTGCATTACCTCCAGTCGCTCCCTCGGACAAAGTTATCCCCTCTGTTAAACCTCCAATAGACCAGTTAACCCCTTCCTCTAGTTCTTCACCTTTCGTAGTTTCAGAGCAGTCAAATTGTTTACTCTCTCCTCGAAAGCTTTCTTAGAAGCCCTCCCTTGAGCCTCACGAGGTTTTTTCCCCTGGTCACTATCATGTTGCTCCATTTGCAGCTCGACCACTACTCCCCACATAACTTAACTCAGAACTAAGCGGTGCAACTACTCCCTCAGTGGACTAGGACTTTTTAGGAATTGCTAGGTACCCTCGGACGAAGGGAACACACACTATTACAGGTAGCAAAAAGTCTGTTCTTGGACCTTGGTCCTCAAAGAAGACAAAAAAAAAAGATGGTT
>CBVK0102959411.1:0-11844 GCA_900067695.1 Picea abies
TTTTCTCCTAGTAAGTTTCCCACAAATGTTTGACATGGGGGAGAGCCTTGAGGAGTGCGAAGGGGATCTTTTCCCTGTCTGAAAAATTGTGAATAGAGAAATCACCTTCTAGCACATTCAACCATTTTTCTAAGGCATCTGCATCTATCTGACCTTCAAATATGGGAATATCAAAATAAACTTGTACCTTGAAGGGAGAGGTTCCTCCAAATTTGTCACTTGATGAATCTATGCATGTTTCTATCAATAGGCATTGAAGGATGTGGGAAAAATTCTCGATCATTTCTTCCCTATGTCGCACAAGAGATTTCTCAAGAAATATGTTAATATAATATTCTTCTCTGTCATTTTTTGTTTCTACCACCATTGAGGTTTTATTGGGCATGCGAGATTGATTTTATTGAAGAGAGACAAGCTCAAGACCCAGATTTCTATACTTAGGCCTCATCGGGGACATGCACTGAAAAACTATCGAGAGGAGCCTACTCTAATACCATGGATCCATATTCTTTTTGGAACAAAATGAAAGAAGAGATATTACAATGAAATACACATAAAAATTTCCAAAAATAGGGTAATACATCAATAAAATATTTCTCTTAATGAAATAACATACAAAGACTATAAAAATACATAGTGCAAGACTCACTAGAATGGTTGCAGCTTAATCTCTGAGAAGAGATGTGACAACTACGATCATTCAAAAGAGGATGATTAAAATGAGGCTCTGAAGGCCATTTTATGATAAAAATGAATTCCAAAACCCTATACATTTGAAAACCTAACCCTAGGAGATGATGCGCCAAAAGGCATGTGGGCCTCGTGGGGGTAAGTTAGTACATCAACTTCTCGGGGTCGTAAATTTTGCATACGATCTTCATTTTAGATGTGTGATAGCCCGTTGAAAATTTATTTTCGATAACTACCCATTATGACATAAAAATATTACTATGTCTACCTTTTGACTATGTCAATCCAATAAAACATTTTTTAGAGCCCCAAAACAACCCTCAAAGTACAAAAAGATGTACCAACATGAAAACTTCCAAAATAATCCTGTTGGAATAGGTGGGAAGCCACCAATATCCACCTAGATGTTGTGTAGTGATTTAGGATATCCCCATACATGCATAACCCACAATTACAAATAAATTTCCCCATTATAGAGAAATTTGTTGAACTGAAAACTTTCAAGATGAGCTAGTTGGAATTTGGAACAGGTGGGTGGACACTAATATCCACCTGGATCACTATGCAAAAACATTCCTTATTTTCTTCTTAATACCAACAAGAATGAGTATATCTCCTATTATTCAATCAAATTCTCTTTCTAAGGATTCATTTTGACCATATGTATCCCTTGTTGATAGAGGTGCTCATCTACAAGAGCTTTTAAACCCAAGTTCTTTTTTGATGGTGGAAGAATAGTGGAAACAATCATGTCTTAGTTCTAGACTGAAATATGTCTATAATATTTTAATGTGATGAAAAAAACAAGAAATGATATTTATCAACAACAACCATAACAACAACATAATATTCAATGAGATATCGCTCAATTCTTCTCCATGGCATATATGTTTCATCCAAAAATTCTCTTTTTCAACAATCTTGGCTTTTGATTTCATTGAAAAGGTGATTAGATGTGTCTTGATTGTCTTCAACATCCTCCACTATTTTTTCTCTCTGTGGTAGTTATCACATCACAACAATAGGAGGATATATGAATAAATGATTTGATTTGTTTAGGACTACTAGGGGGAACATCATGTTTTACCTCCGCTAATCACAATATAAAGTATGGATTGACTAACACTTATTATTTTTCAAGGATACAAGTAGAGGCCATAAAAAATATGTAGAGTTTAGTACTAAATCTATACCCCTTCCCATGCATTCCTTCCTCTTAATAGATTAGGAGATAAGAAACCTTATTCAAAATGAAAGTTCACCATAAAAAACTCAAATAGTTCTATCTTAGGTTGAAACACAAGATACGGAAATTTAGAAGATGAGTTTTCCTACTTGAATACTCCATCTACATTTGCAAAATAAACTCTTATTTCTAGTTCTTGTTCTTCTTTCTTGTTTATCTTCTCCTTTAATTAATATTTAATTAGGCCCATTTTCCATATTGGATTTATTGCATCTTATCTACCACATATATCATCCCATGCTCATTTATGTTCCTACATTTTATATTTATCAATTTAGTTTAAAATCCATTAGATTAAATAAAAAAAACAACCAAACGTTTTGTCTTACATATACTATCTAAATCACAACAAAACAAAGGACTTTCCATTTACATATACTATGTAAATCATAACAAAGTAATTTCTATCACTTCAATATAGGAAGTTCCACTCCAATTTGTTTCGGAGCAACATCAGTTGCTAAGAAACAAGTCCCTTCCAAGAAAGGAGGAGATAGCAACAACATTTGTAGCTCTAGAGAGAAAATTTGTAGCTACGGAGAGAAAAACATGTTTGTATCTCTAGTTTTAAGATTTGTAAGTTTGAAATTCAATTACCTGTTTTATGATTTTATCTTGACCTGATCGGTTTGGATTAAGTCGAGTTTGAACTATATATTGAACTATAGATCTATTCTTAATATCTATGAATTTGAGGCAATGAAAACAGGTTAGTGATACCAGCTAAGATACCGACTCTTGCAATGACCTCCCGACGACTTGCTATCAGATCTTCCGGCAATGATTGGCTCACTCTGTATGACTTGTTGTATCAACCTCATTCTTTTGAATTAACATATGTAATGCGTCTGCATTCCTTATGTTCCGAATTGTTCAGTACAATCGAGCCAGGTAGAAATTTACAATGCATTTCTGCTATAAGTTTGGATATGGGGAAACTATATCTTGGTAGAAGATGTAAGTGTGATTCATTCATTGTATCACCCATATGGAAGACATACCCTGACTGCGTTACAGGGGTGCAAGTCTAAAAAGTGAGTCATCACCTTATTTCCATTTTCTTTCATATATAACAACCAATTCTATGGGGTGGGCCTAAAATCGCATATATACATTGAACTTGTCATTGTAATGTGTAATGTGAAATGTTTGTATAGTATGAGAATTAATTATCCTGAAAACTTCCAACAAGGTAATGATGGAATGGGACACTTATTTGCGATTTTTTTTTATTTGTGGCAAGGTCGAGGGATAAGAATAGGATAGTCAAATCATTAATACAGGATTGTAACATCCACAACCACCAACAGGTTGGGTAATGCTACCATGCAGAGTTTACAACTTATATATATATATATAACATGCATTTTAATCGAATTAAAACACCTAACACAAAATTACCGGTATCGTATAGATGCAATTGATATTAATAGTAAGTCAACATGCCACAGATCACATGATACATTTCAAGTAACCCAAACATGCATAAAATACATAAATTATACACAGAAATGATACTTATCTTTCAGCTTGAGTAAATCCACCAACTACGTGTGGACCTTCCACGAACCTCCTAGCCATAGACCATGCTTCTCATCATGCTCAATAGTAGCTCACCCTTGAGCTGGGACTAAGCTCCACTGGGCAAGGGAACTCTAGGATTGGCAAGGAAAATAAGGAAGTTGCACAAACAACAAGAAGGATATTTTATCCAAGGAGTCGCTTATGCCCACAGCTCACAGACCCTCATTCCCCACATGCCTGCTCCACCCCAAGACAATACACCTTCACTACTACAATTCCATTGGCCACTACACCTCCCTTACCTTTGCCTTCAACAACAAGGTAGACCAGAAGTCTCAAAGTACTGTAGCTGCTACGAGAATCCCTTCTAGGAGAACTCACTTCCCAGCAAACTCTCGCTCCTGAGAGAGTTTCTCATATGCCTAACATCTTACTTCTTCAATTCATCTCCTAACCAATACTGTAACAACATTCGGCTAACATATGAGTGACAGCAGCAACAAGAACATTTATGGACACCGAAAATGGCAACAACCTAACGCTAAGACACAACACGGCTCAGGAGAACATAAGGCAGCGAGCCACACTCAGTCCAAGAACTGTGTGGCCACAACAACCCACAGTTATGACACCACATGACTCAGAAAAATACGAGATACTCATATTTCCCCAGAGACATGGATCAGTCCATCGATTTTCCCATGGATTTCAGGAAACGTGACCAGAAAACAATGCAAAGGTTGATCATCCCAGTTTCGGGTTCAGACTATGGAATGACTAGATTCTTGAATCACATAGGTCGAATTCCCTTTCTAGTTTTCAGAGATGCATTTTTATAAAGAGGGAAGACGGAGAGGCCCAAACGGGTTAGATGATGGATGGGAAATGGCAAGTGAACCCCCTTCCTGTGAGTGGTTTTCTCAGTTGTGCGTAGGTAACCCGAGGTCGACGTCTGAGGATAACAAGTTCAGGCAGAGGATGGAAGAATTTGAGTGAATCCATTCCATGGTTTGATTCTTTGGTTTTAACTGCATGAGCCCAGGTCGACACCTATCTCCCTAGAGCTACATACACTCCACTTAGCATATGTTCCCTTTCCATGAACTTAGGACAACATTCGTCAATTTTCCACCTTAGCCTTTAGGAAAAATATTAAAATATTATTCCTCTAGAGGTAAGCCCCCTAGATTAGCCCCTAGGCCCAAATACTTAGCCCACTCCCTTTCCCAACCTTGTGAAAGCTTAGTCCCCCATCACTCTTTCTTCGTGGTTGGTCTACACGCAACGATGCTTATATTTTATTAATGATTTGCATAATTACATATACAAAATCAGGCTCCTGTCCTTTAACACTTAGGCTCTTCGGCCTAATAAACACATAAGCCCACCATCTTATCAACACTCGGCTCACCAGCCTACAAAACATGATAACAATTCATAAACATGATTACAACAGGGCTCGTCCTTGGGGATATTACACCATGTGTCATTTACTGCATGGATACCACATGTGCTTCATGCTGCTTGCCACATATCCGCTGTAGTTTCCATTTTGCCTCCGCTACTTTTTCCCCATCCATGTGCATTTATTCCCAATTCAACCCAGCAAGGACTACGCTGCCATGCAACACTTGTTTATAATTATTGTGTATCTTAATAGAACAAGTATTCATGTTTTTTTTCAACTAATTTTAAACCCATTTTAACATTTATTCTCATCCTCATACAAAGGTATTCTAAAATACTTGATCGATATTGGTTTGAAATTAAATGTCCCATCGGTATAATATGCATGATTATCTTAGCTATGGTGGTGAATGACATGTCATGTGTACATTGATGGATACTTCTATGATGGAATTTTAATTTTGTATGCACTAACTATTATCATACATGCACTAACTATTATCATATATTGTTTATGATGTTTTAAATTAGTTCCACCTTTGGGTTATCACATAATTTGGACAATACTCAATATTGAATATGCATTAATTATTATCATATTGTTTGTTTATAATGTTTTAAAGTAGTTTCACCTATTTTAGATAATAGTTTAGTGGGTTGTTTGTATTTAAAGGAAAAAAAAATTAGAAAAATTGTGGGTGTTTTTTTACATTTTATGGATAATATTTATTACATTTCATCAATGATACTTAATTTAATAGGGACAATGAGTAAGGCATGTAAGAGGGACAATGAATTTGAGGGATTGATCTCCTGACCTCTTACATGAAATTCAAACACTCAATTGTTCGAGCTAACCCATTAAGTTTTTAGTATATAGTTAATTGTTAGTGAACTAATTAATAACATGAGTTCAAATAAAAGGGGGGAACAATATGTATACCTATGTAGACTTTAGGAGTCAAATCGTTTCATTGATAAGGGTCCCTTGTCCCACAAACAAGGGGGTATCATATGCCAATTTGGTGTGCTTGGTTGTGACCTTAAAATTAGATTATTATTATAATATGTGTGTGTGGAAGAAATTGTCCAAAGGGGTTGGATCCATTGATGAAGAGTTCGAAGTTTTCACCATTAAACAACGTTCAATTCCAATGAGCATTGTTCTTGTAACCATGAATCATCTTAAATTAATGGTTAAACATGTATAATTAAATTTATTATTAAGAAAATATAATTAAGTTTGTCAATTAAAAGAAAATTAAGATATTATAAGGAGGTGATAAACCTTAATATAAAATATCAAAATTATATCTCTGTTTTACTAGTGTAAAGAAGAAAATCAACACTGCTAAAATAAGAATAAATTTTCATGAGCTCCATAGTGAAACTGGGCATTGGACAATTCCCAAAACTTCATGGGATGAAAGAATATGTTGTCTTTGTGACACTAAGAGGGTTGAAGATGAAAATCATGCACCTAAATTAGATCTCAATTTCAAAAAAAAATGTTACAATACCAACCTTCCTAACCTTCTAACTCAACAAAACTATGGTGATCCCATAAACCAAATTCAATATAAGTGGAAGTTAATTATCATCATCTATCACTATTATAATTTATAAAATCATAATTAAAAAAACAAATTATATTTATATTAAATCGCTTTAACCCTACAATATAATAACTTTTGTGGTGAAGATTGTATTTAAGAACATATGGACTTTTCCTAAGTCTGTTTTGAGGAATATAAAGACAAAGAGCAATGCAAACATACTATGTATTTTTGAAAGTTTCACCTAATTCTTAATAGAATAGCAGTGAGACTGCCTTTTTCCGCGTGAAAAAAAAAATAACAAATATTTTCAAAAATTCTATAACATCCATTCCTCAATAAATAACAAATATTTTCAAAATATAACATCCATTCATCAATAGATAATTTATACAGTCATAATTAAAAAGAAAATTATATATAGATAATTCCTCAATAAATAACAAATATTTTCAAAATATAACATCCATTCATCAATAGATAATTTATACAGTCATAATTAAAAAGAAAATTATATATAGATAATTTATATAGTCATAATTAAAACGCAAATTATATTTATCCTGAAGGCATTCTTTAGTGTTAGGTTTTCTAAAACCATCCCTTTGAAACTGCCTCATATTTCGTGCCTTATTCAATCTTGTTAGTGTTGTATCAAATCTTATCATATTTATTTTAATGCCGCCACCTGCATTTCGTATCCACCTCTTAGAATAGAGGCAACTTGCTTAATCCAGATCCAACAAGCACCTCAGATCCCTTGTTGCAAATCTATCAATTTCAACAGACTCTTGCTGGATTTCTTAATTGAAAAACTAGGTAAAGGTAAGGATCTCGAACTTAGAGAATTCACAAACGTTGGACTGACCCATTTCTCCCATTGGGGGTTTTGATGTCATTACCTCCCTCAACGATCTAAGTTTCGAGTCCAGGCGGAGTCACTGCTTCTGATTTCATCGTTCGATCCTTGGAAAGAAGTGTCAGATCTGGATGCATGAATTCAATTGGGCTTATAAATAACTGGCTCCAAGTCTTGTTTGCAATTTCCAGCTGACTTGAACTATTATAGTTAGGCTTTAATGTCTGTCCTCGCTTCAAAATCCTAACTTTCCCCATTAATAGAGGATTTTTATTCGGTTCTTTCTTTAGAGTCTGGTCAATGACATGGCCAAATTTTATGTCCCTGGATTTTTGAATCCTATTGACGACCCTCTTTCCCACCTCGGGATGTGATTCTTCCTAGGGTTTGGGCCTCAAAGGTCGTTTCTTCTTCGGGTTTTAGCTTTGATAATGAGCCAGAAAAACCTGGTGGGGAAGCACAACAGTCCCCATATCTATCCAACTTATTTAAGCAAGATCTGAGAAGGAGGCAAAAGCTCGTGGAATGAAGCGGAGAGAGTAAAGAAGCAAAGAAATAGGATTCCTCTCGCTACGTATCCCATTGATCTTCTATGAAAACACTTGAAGGCTCGAGGTGTCAAATATAGTTACATCCACACATATTTTCCTTTGCCAGAAGTAGGAGGAATCAGATACCTCCGCGGAAAGATCTAGCGTAGAATTTGGTTTTAAGGTGTAGGTTCTGAAAATGTCCTCAATCCAAAATTCTCTTTAATTCAACGAATTCAACTACAAATTTTGGTTTGTAGTTAAAATCCCCTATCACGGATCCATCGAAGCAAGGGACAATTTCTTCCCATACCAAATCCATTATAGAATCAACCTTCCTTGTTGGTTTGTTGTGAGTGAAGCTCACACGTGAGTGAAAGTAACAAGTCAGGACCATGCTCGCCAACACATTCAACTACCCATTTAATCAATCAATGGCTTCAATCCGACCTTTGTTTATAATTTTTAGTTCAATTCGAGCTTTTGTTGATTCCACTACAACAGATCCATCTTAACCCAGGAGGCTAGATTTGTTAAACCCAAATAGGTATTAAATTCTTGTGATAATTGCATGACAAATTGGCTCTTTGATGTTTCCTTCAGCCTACCTCGTTGGTGAAAATCAACTTAACATAGTGGTGTGGCAGTATGCCATGATCCACTGAGATTCATACCTTTGTCATCTGGATGGAAACTTCAAACATTTTTTCCATCCATTAATCAAATTTAGTTCCATCTCAGTTGAATTGTCTCATTTACCATCATAGATTCAAGTGATACCTCCAACCTTTTGGGTTGTCACTCATTTCTCTATGTTACTTAATATGGATTCTTGTTAAGCACCATCTCCTCTGCATTCAAAACCATGCATAGAACCATTTTCTTCTTCTCGTTTCCTTTTTTATTTCTCTTTTAGAAGTCATTTCACCTTTAAATTATTCTTGAATTTATATCTCCATGCTCTTATGGAAATACCTTCACACCTTTATAGTGCATCAACAATCCTCTATTATTCTAGATTTCCTCCCTGGAGTGTTGACATGCATTCCTATTAGCTTGATATCTATCTCATGATTTATTCTTCCATTATCTTAGGATATTCATGGACTTGACTCCATCCAGGAGTTTTTCCTTTTCTACTTTGCATATTTTCCATAAAATATTATGCTGATATTAATTTTCAGCATTTCATTATTATTTGGATTCCTCTAATTCAACTCATGGATATTCAACTTCTGTCATTCCATATTTGATGACTTCATGGCATGCTTCCACTGTGCATTCTAATAGCAATAATGGAAGCTCTACCTCCAGTATGTAGGGATGATCCTTGGAGATGTCACATCTTATCTCCAAACTCTTTAATATTCCATTAAACCTCCCTTCCTTATTCCCATTATTTTAATCTCCATACAAACTTATGGTTCATGCATTTTCATTTATTGCACATGGATTTCTGCACCTAGCATTCACATTTGATGTGCAAAGTTTGTCACCTGAACTGTCTTCCCCAAAAAAGAATTTCATTTGGGGTTTCCATGTTGCTTATCGAACCCAACATCTGATCCAATGATTTCTGAAAAATCTCAGATGTAGAATAAAGAATTTTCCTTGGCCGTCTTCCTTCTTTATTTTATGTGAAGACATATCTAGCACATTTTCTTTTAATGTAACCATTACATCTAGAATCTTCTTTCTGAGACCTTTCCAATCATGACTTCCTTGCTCAATTCCGAGCCTTGAGCAAAAATCCATAATCCTTTACAACTTATGCTTCCTCTCTAATGCACTTCTTGTGCAACGATCTCTTTTCTATGAGCTAATGGCTCTTAGATATTTGTTGGACCCTATCATAAGGCTCCCAGGCCTTCAATACCTCATGTAGGACTGATCTAGACGAAACCCATGGGCTTCCATCCTAACTCCTTTTTCCTTATTTAACACAGTTTTCGGGCACTAGCCCTTGTTTTCCTTGGGCGCTTAACTCACATGGGACCGTGACTTTGACTAAGTGTTAAATCAATGGGTTCTTACTCGAGCCTTCGGCTCATGAATTTTAAAGAAAAACACAATAATATATCGAAGTTTCAGATTACCAAACTCGTGAAGTAGAGTGGATCAATAGTACAAGTCTACCTATCATCCAACGACTCATAGTCACTATGGAACCTCAGGCATCTGAGTTTTGAGACTTTGGAGTTTCTGGACTTCAGGAGATATAGCTACAAAGATCAATGGTCCTTGTTTATTTGAGATCAACAATCCTCGATTACTTTGGGACTTTGGGTCTTTCCGAACAAGACTAGATCAAGGGTCCTTTGACCTCCTCCTTGATCAATGATCGAGATATCCTTTGGGACTTCAATGCTTTCACCCTCTACTTTCCTCCATAATGCTCCATACCCACAGTTCCATATCTAGCTCCATGCGTCCACTTTCAGATCAACGATTGTCCAACAGAGTGAGTCTTCATCTTCCACATGTCTCCTTGTAGATCAATGATCCACGTTCCTTCCTTCGGATCAACTACTCTTAGATGTTTCGGGCTTCGGCACTTCAAAACATTCTGAAACACAACTTCATAAAAACCCTAGAGTGCGATTCTCCGAAGTTCATGATTTGGTTACACCTGTCCAACCCAGATCAATGACTCCCAACTACTTTGGCTATTCAGGCTTCAACGATTTAAAGCTTTCATCCTTTGCATTCTCCTAGAGTGTTTTCACCTAGATTTCATGATCTTTTGACATGTACCCTCATGGACGATCAACGATCATAATTGGCTTCGACACTTCAGGATTCGAGATTCTCAAACTCCTATGCATCCATTTCTCTCGGAGTGCTTTCACCCAAAAAACACTGATTTCTTCCACGTGTTCTTCTGGATCCAATGGTCCAAGTATTCTTCATTCCTTCCGATTTAATTTCAGAGGTTTCTACCCCCAAACTTCTTGATCTCTCTCCATGTTTCCTCCACAACGAATAGTTGTGATTTTCTTCGACCTTTAGGACTTCAGGAATTTGTCATGCTCCACACTTACAATTGCACGAAGTGGATTTCTCTGAAGTCTTAGATCTTCTGACACAAATCTCTTAGAAATTGACAACCTAGATCTTCTTTGACCTTCAGGTATTGGGCAATTTCGTATCTTCCCCATTCCCAAACATTTGAAGTGGTTCGCTCCAGGGTTATGGATCTTTCTCTACCTTTCAACCTTGACAATGGATGATCCCTAATTACTTCGAGACTTCGGGACTTTAGCAAGTCCACTCTCCCCTTTTCCTTGGCTCTTCCTTAGAGGTGACCTTTGACGGTGACCTCACATAAACAAGCAATTGCAGGAACACTCAAAGGTGGTTTGAGACCAAACTACTTTTCATCCCGCAATTCACCTGGTTTGAGACCAAACTACTTTTCATCCCGCAATTCACCTTGAGCCTCCATATGTCCTTTCTCCAAAACCGTGGTTTGGATTTCGGCCCGCCCTCGACTTCATAAATATCGAGCACCTTCTATCCCCATAATGTGAGGTGATTGTTGATCTCATGATCTTGATGGTGCATCTAAATGGATGAACGATATCTACCTCCAAAAATTCATATCTCCCACTCCCAGATCAATGGCTTGGGTCGTTCCTCCTCCTGAGTTTTTGACTCCTTTTGACTTGGAAGAGTTTGTGGATATTCAAAGGTTTCGGCCTTTAAACTTTCTCCTGCGAAACCGACTATCTTAGGTATCATCTGCGTCTCTTCTAAAACTATCCCTCCTGATCTTTGGGATCCTCCTAAGCTTTTGAATCCTTCCAACTTGGAATACTTTGTGGATATTCAAAGGTTTCGGCCTTTGAACTTTCTTCTGTGAAGATGACTATCTTGGGTATTGGTTGTGTATATGCTAACACTATTCCTCTTGATCTTTGGGATTTGGAATAGGTCTGACTCCTATGCACTCCTCGCGTTATCTCTTCTGATATTTTCGATTTACTCAATCTCCTAAGGGTCTCGTCCCTTCTATTTCCTTTCAAAGGAAAA
>CBVK0102959413.1:0-15905 GCA_900067695.1 Picea abies
TTCTACAGAGTGTTCAACAACTCTGTGAGTATCTTCCTATGATACTCTTCCCTCTGAACTCGACAAAGAGTTCTCTTTGTGCATACTTGCACTAGCTCTATGCCCACCTGGTAGATCCCTATAGAATTCTTAGTGACTCTATCTCTCTCTGAACTCAACACAGAGTTATTCCTGTGCACTCCTTTCACTTCTGCTGATGAAGGTTTAATGATATCTCTCCTGATATTTTCTGAGGTTAACTCACTTCTGTCAATGCACTACTTGCAGAAAATGTGCACTCCTTTCACTGACAAGTCACATGAGAGAAAAAATTGAAACTTATTTTTTACATCACTAGTTCACACATTACTCTGTGGTCCAACATGGTTTTATGACATCATTACTCCTCCTGAGCTTCGTAACACGACCAAGGTAACCTATTGGCACTCAAGAAGGTTATGAGGTTTGGAATTGGTCCTCGAGACACAATTTCCTCTTGAAACCTTGGGTCCAATGACCACTTATCCAGTGCATTCAAACTCAGTGTTTGAAACCTTGGCTCTGAACTTGAATTTTGTCCATCCATACAACAATTCTTTTCCGAAACATTTTCTTCATTTTCCACTAACATGGACCATCCAAGATTAGTGTTGAAACCATGCTATGATAGCATATTGTCATGTCCCCAACAATGAAGCCCACTATCGGGCAACACTACTACATGGAAGATTAACATACATATGTTTAAAACATGCATATTAAATCAAATTAACACATTTTAACAGAGTTATTGTAACCATTCAGATTTAAATAGAATTAATAGAAATTCATACATGCAATAGAACACATGATAACATTCAAACATCAGTAGCACAAACATGCATAACATATAAATTAATCACATACTGATACTTATCTTTTAGCTGGAGTAAATCCACCAACTACATGTAGACCTTCCACAAACCTCCTAGCCATAGACCATGTTTTTCATCACGCTCAGCAATGGGTCACCCCCGAGATGGGACTAAGTTGTACCTAGGGCAAGGGAATCCTAGACTAGGTTGAGGTTACAAGAAATTGTACAGTGCAACCGAAAGTTGGGTATGGACATCCAAAAACGACAACCATCCACACTAAGACACAACACGACTAAGTAAGAAACGACCGATGGTAACAAGCCACCCTCAGTCGAGGAATGGCATGGACACAACAACCAACCATTATGACACACACATGACACAGAAATACACAAGATGCTTAGGCATCACGAAAGACGTGTCTCAGTCCGTCAGTTTTTTCATGGGTTCTCACTGTGTTCGTGACCAAAAAACAATGTAGAGGTCAATTACAGAGGAAAAACAGGTTCATAATCCATATGGTTGAATGATCAATGAACTCACGCGAAGGTTGGAAGAATGACTCATAGGTTACTCATTCTAGGTTCCCTGGTGGATGTCCCTATTCATGGTTAGACAGTGGATGGAGAATCACCAGAATCCATAGAATGAACCCCCAACATGGCTCAACTCATCAACTTTTAATGCATGTGCCCAGGTCAACACTTGTCTTCCTGGAGCTGCATGCACTACATTTTCATTCATTCCCCTTTCCCAAGAACTTAGGAAAACACTCATCAATTGTCCACCTTAGTCTTTAGGAAATAATAATAAATTATTATCTTCTTTAGAGGTAAGCCCCCTATCTTAGCCCCTAGTCCCACACACTTAGACTCCTCCCTTACCCAACCTTATGGAAGCTTAGTCCCCCATCACTCTTTCTTTATGGTCGGTATACATGCATCGATGTTTATATTTTATTAATGATCTACATAATTACATATACAAAATCAGGCTCCTCGCCTTTAACACCTAGGCTCTCCGGCCTAATAAACACATAATCCCACCAACTTATATAGACATGGTTCACTAGCCTATAAACATAATTACAATTCATAATATAACTGGGTCACGTCCGAGGGGATATTACAGCAAGCTAGTGTTGTGGGGGAGGATCTATAGATGGATATTATTGTTCTGAGAATTTGATTTTGAAGTAATAATTAAACCAAAGAAATTTAATGTAGGATTGGATCACTTATCAAGAATAACCAATGGAGAAGAACCTACTAACTTAGAAGACAACTTCCCTGATGCATAGTTATTTTCAAAGAACCTACTAACTTAGAAGACAACTTCCCTGATGCATAGTTATTTTCAATTTAGATAGTTGATGAGTACTTTTTTGATATCACTGAATTCTTGAGCACATGAGTTGCGAAAAAGGAGCTTAGTACTGTGCAGAAGAGAAATCTAGTAGTTAGAGTTGTAGACTATCAACTAATTGCAAATCATTTAGACAAGTTGGGCGCAGAAAACATTTTGAGAAGGTGTGTGATGTACCATGAATGACCTATGTTTCTAGCAGAAGATCATGAAGGTAATCTGGAGGACACTATGCAGGAAAGGCTACAAGACAAAAGGTATTATGCACAATTTTATGGTGACCAATAGTTCATAAGGATGCAAAATAATATTTCCAGAACTGTGATGTCTGTTAGAGAGTTGGAAAACCCAACAGGAGGGATGAGATGACCCTAAGACTCCAAGTAACTCTTCAAGTATTTGACAAGTGGGAAAAAAAAAAATTTGTACCTATTAATCCATTGAAAAGAAGGTCAGGAGCAAGATACATCGTTACAGTGACAAAATATTTAACCAGATGTCTAGAAGCAACACTAGTCAAGGATTGCAATGTAGAGACATCAACACACTTCTTATTTGAATAGATGATTACAAGATTTCGATGTCCCGAGATTTTGATGAGTGACCAGGGCAACCATTTTAATAATAGTACCATCCAAAATATGACTGAGGAATTTGAAGTCTATCACGAGAAGAGTACACCATATCACCCTCAATAAAATGGGACATTAGAATCTTTCAACAAGATTTTGGATAATTCCTTGACAAACATATGTAATGTGAACATATGATCCAGGTGGATATTGGGGGCCACCCACCTTTTCCAAATGGCTCATAGACAATTACAAGATTCCGATCTCTCGATATTTTGATGAGTGACCAGGGAAACCATTTTATTAATAGTACCATCCAGAATATGACTGAGGAATTTGAAGTCTATCACAAGAAGAGCACACCATATCACCCTCAATAAAAAGGGACAATAGAATCTTTCAACAAGATTTTGGATAATTCCTGGACAAACATCTGTAATGTGAACATAGATGATTGGGATTTAAAAATACCAATGGTATTATGGGCATACAAGATTAAATGCAAGAAGTTGACAGGAAAAACAACATTGATATTGGTGTATGGAAAAGAAGAAGTGGTGCCATTAGAATATTTGGTACCCAGTATGTGTGTGGCAACGATAAAAAATATGACAGAAAGAGGCACAATACAAGAAAGGTTAATTCAAATTATGGAACTGGAAGAAGAGATGACTCTCGGAGGATTCCACCAAGAGGTGTATAAAGTAAGGGACAAAGCCCAACATGACAAACACATAAAGAAGAAGATATTTAAGGAGGGAGATCTAGCTCTCCTCTATGATAACAAATTTTTGCAACATCCTGGTAAGTTCAAAATGCATTAGCTAGGCCATATGAAGTGAAGTATGTCATAGATGGAGCATCTGTGTAGCTAAGGGACTTGACATGGACAAAAATGCAAGGAATGGTGAATGGTAGTCAACTGAAACTGTATAGGGATAATTGACTTACTAAGTCTTAGTAGTTGCAGCGCAGTAAGGAAGCCACATGTATAGTGTACTATAGTTTAAATTAAGAAAGAAAACTTATGAAAAGACATAAAAAGTAGAAAAATAAGAAAAAGGAAGATAAAAATAGAAAGATGAAGAAAAAGACAAAAATAAGTAATTAGGAGGAATAAGTGATTCGGGAATGACATTGCGCAACAACTAGTGTGACAAAATTTGGAAGACTATGTGCAGGAAAATTGAACACTATGCAAATGACAGGAAAAAATGAAAAATACAACATAACATTAATGAATGGGTCTATAAGAAGGGAAAAGCACGGGAGAGTTCTATACTTAGCCATTTTCAAGAAAATAGAGAGTTGAAGAGTGCAACCTAGGTGAAATTGTGTGAGGAAGATAACAATTGATCACTAATCATAGAACATGACACCCTTGAATGTTGGCACCCCAGGGCGATATGTTAGGGTTACTCAATAGTCTGGAAGAAGGAAGGAAAGAATGAAAGAGCCCGAGGATGTTGTAGAGTTAGAGGAATTCACAACCTTGGTGACATATTCAATCAGCTTGACCAAGGTACATGAAGAAAAATCGACGATTAACCAAGTATAATTGGGTCAAAGCTCAAAAAACCCTAATGGAAGCACAAACCCTAACTTGGAAAAACCTCCAGAATTTGACCGAATCAAGGTATAACAACATAGACATGTCGTAGAGGAGGTGTTGGTCAAGGATATTCCAAAGCAGCTGTAGACTGAATGAGAGGAAGAAGAAATGATAGAAACAATGACAAAAGGACACCGAACCATCGGCCAGAAAAGGAAGGTGTCGGATACAACATAGATCACACTACCTTACATCCTAGATGTTGTAATCACAATGGAAGATATGTTTGGGAAGGTATCAAAGTTGAGATATGCATACCATGATGTTCAATATGCGACGAAGTTTCTAGACCTTGCACAGGAAATGTATTTGGAGGACATAGGGGAGATAGGACCCATAGGAAGATCTATATTAGAGCTTGCACAGTGGATAATAGGGCTATATAATTCGTGTATCATGAACCTGCTAGATATACTAAATTTTGGGTGTGGTAAAAATGTTGGCCTCTATGTCAAACAACTCTTAGCTAGGGTACAAAGATGTATCTTGTTGATGGATAGTTTGATCCCCATTAGCATTGCTTTGATTTCCAAAATTGTAGGGTTTCCCACTATTGGCGCACAACCCAAAGAGTACCTGGAGAATAAAGCACGAGAAAAGAAAATTGTAGAGATAGTGAAAGCATAGTTTGGAACAAACAGGGGGAACTGGGGTATAGTCATAAAATACATCAATGATTTTGTGACGAGGTTAGCCACCAAAATAATGGCGTGTAAATTGTTGAAAATATGCAGAAAGGAAGAGGCCCCAACATGGTTCATAGTAGTAGTCATGCAATGTGCAAAATGAGTGATGTTTAGTTGGGTGCCATACCTGTTAAATCAATTTTTGATTGATTGTAGGGATTCATAGGATAATGGAACTGAGTTCCATTATTCTTGGCTCCGTGTACTCATATCCCTGGTAGGTTTGTAGGAACCAACATTCTCATCGTGTGTAGATAGGTAGGGGAAGTATTACACAGTGAGATATGAAATACTCTGGCAAGCTAAGGAAAATAAGAATCAACAAGCAAACAACATAGTGCTTGCCATGTTTCTGGAAGAAATGCAGCAAAAAATAACAAATGCATGGAGGATTCCTATTGAGGTGGTTAAGGATAATGAAATGATTGTCGGTTTTAAGGCATCCAAATATCACATGTGTATCCATGCCAAAAGGGACCTGAAGAAAAAGTGTCTAGAAATGCAATATTGCGCATCAAGGGAAGAGGTCAACTAGATTTTCAAAGATTAGTGCACATAGTGGAAGGTGCCAACAACAAAGAAAGAAGCCAAACCAAAGGAGAAAAAAGAGGCAGGCATATCAAAAAAGACAAGTATTCTAGCTGAAAACATTAGAAAGGTTGCAGAGAGTGCTCAAGCATTAGGAAGAAGTGTAACAACGAAAAATCCCAAGAATAAAGAAACAATGTCAAGGGCAAAAGTAAAGGGCGATGACAAGAATGGAGAAACCTCTCGGCCCAAATATGAGGATGGACAAAAGAAGAAGACTCGGGTCCATCCCTCACATAAGAAGAGAACTAGAACACATGAGGAGGAAACACGAAAGAAAATGAAATACCATAAGAATCCTCTAGTAATGACAATTACAAAGGACGATGTAGAGTTAGTGGCAGATAAAGTCCAAGACAAAGGACAATATGTAGTACGTGCAGAAGTGGTACAAAGGGAGGAGATCATGGCTAAGTTGGTGGAAGCCCATGACACTGTACAAAGGTTGTAGGTTCCTACAACGCAAAAGACAAAGAAGACACAACAAGCACATGAACAAAAGGAATAGGAAGAAACAGTTCAGACAATGGTGAAGGGCAATGACACCTTCAAGGTCACACAATAGATGCTAAGAATTGACGAGGAGACAACACATAAGCCTATTATGGATAGACCAACTTGGGATGATTATGGTGTAGATACCTACAAATTCACTATACGACTTACAAGTAAGTGTGATGCAAGATGTACAATATAGAGCCCACACAGATGCTACTAACTTGGAAGTTGGAAGGGAGGTTACATAAGTGTTACAAATTACTTGTGATCAACTGTATTATGGATAGACCAACTTGGGATGATTATGGTGTAGATACCTACAAATTCACTATACGACTTACAAGTAAGTGTGATGCAAGATGTACAATATAGAGCCCACACAGATGCTACTAACTTGGAAGTTGGAAGGGAGGTTACATAAGTGTTACAAATTACTTGTGATCAACTGACCCTTGAGAAGGAGGAGGAGAATAGACGCACAGAAAAATTAGAAAAGGGACTGACAAAAGTTTTTAACAACATACTAGACTGTGCACAGGAGCCAGAAGTCACATCAGAAGGAAATTTTTGTAGGATTTTGCAGCTCATGGGGAAATACAAATATGAGATCATAAAGCTCATGGAAAAATTGAGTCCTACTACACCCCCAGAAGTCATGAATCAAAGAGAACATGAGGTTAATGCGCACATCGACAGTATTGTGAAGGAAGCTAAGGAAGTGGAAGAATTATATGACACGACTGTTCAAATGTGGACTAGCATGGAAGAAGACAAAAAAATACAACAATTGGACCATAAGAAAGAAAATATAGTTGCATAAATTTAGGACTTAGAGTAGAAGCAGAAGGAAATGGCCATCCTAGAGAGTATGAGGAGTGTGTAGGATATGAAGAACCTACAGGAAGAGCTGAAGGTTGAACATGATGACAAGTAAGAAAGATTGTCTCAGCTGGAGCCGTTACAATAGGAAGAAGAGGGGATGGTAGAAAAACTACAAGCAAAGAAGGCAAAAATAGATCAAATACATGCAGAATGTAGAGTAGTGTTGGTAGAGCATATTGCAATGTAGAGTGTGGAAAAGTTGACAGAGTAGAGCACATAAGTTAAAGACAAAGTCATCCAATTGGAAAAGTTGTTCCATGAGTTGCAGCTAGCCATCCGAAATGTAAACTAAGGCTGCATGGCTCGGGACGAGCAACTTTTCATTGTTGGGGGTCTATTGGCATAGGCCTATTTTGGGAGAGAAAAGCCTATTTTTGACCATAGACCTATTTTGTGAGAGAAAATCGTATTTTTGAGTGTGCACCAAATGTGGAGGAAAAACAGTACATGGAAGATATAGGAAAAACAACATGCCAAAGACAGAGGAAAATAAGTGCGGCATGCATGCAGACAAACCTATCCATGTTAGGATTAGGGTTTTGGATATGAATGTAATGGTTATGAGCCAATAGAATAGTATAAATAAATGCCTAGGAGGTCTAATAGAGGTTGGTCGGTTGGTCAAGGAGATATAGTTTTGTCTGAATAAGCTAGTAACCTAGTTTTTGAGGGTTTGTTCAGAGGTTGTGGAGCCTAGTATTGTCCAGTCTTCCTCACAAGGGGTACTTACCCTACTTTTTTATTATGAGCATGAGGAATGTAATGCACGCAATGCAGACTTTGCAAAATGATGAATAAAAGAGTAGAAGAGACATATCTTTGTGGGAGTAGCCCCAAGGGGGGGTGAACCACAGTAAACCTATTGTGTTAATGTGTTTGAATTATTGTTTTACTATTTATTATATTTATTGCTTAAAGAATGGATGTTTAACGTACATTATAACAACATGCATGCATAAATGATTAATGAATGAATGCTAGATTTAAATGAATGGATAACAGTGGTGATGCATGAGGACAAGAACATATCACAATCCCAATCCCTTCCTTGACTACATACATTTGAATCTTGCAGTCCCCCATAAGCTATCTTGGGTGAGACTGCATTGTGCACTTTGTCACTCTATGCGCAACGATGCCTTCTGGTTCATCACGAGGGCTGATAGTTTGATGGTTTTCCTGGAAACCTTTGAGATGGATATATGAACCTGATTCATCCCAAGTATCTTTAACACCTTGTTTCCCCCAATTTGTAAATATAACTTTATTGGATTTATTTTTTCAAGATCAGAAGAACCCTCTGACCCAGAATGAATTTCAGTCAGGTTGGTAGGTGGGAATACCTCATCAAGAGTTAATGAGGGGATGGAGCATACTGCCCATCTGTAAGGATTATATACCTGACCATAGACTGAGAATTTGAGCCACACACAATCTTGCTGAGAAAGAAAAGAAAGGAAGCGTGGTGTGGGAAGAGGAGAACCTGCAAAGAGTGGAAAGACGAGAGAGGAAAAATCTCAGGTCCAATGAAGGATTGAAAGAAAAAAGTGAGTTCTGATCATATAGAATAGAGACTGAGCCAGGAGAAGGAGAGTAACCTTCATTTTTATCTATTCCTATATTTGTACAAGGAGAGTAACCTTCGTCCCTAACTTTTGTTGAGCTGGAAGTAAGAGAGTGAATCTCAAAGCAACGTGGCCTAAACTCGGGGGTAGTTAGTGATAAATCCATTAAGAGTGGCTGAGCCTATGGTTGGGTGGATACAACACCGTAAGAGAGTGAATCTCAAAGCAACGTGGCCTAAACTCGGGGGTAGTTAGTGATAAATCCATTAAGAGTGGCTGAGCCTATGGTTGGGTGGATACAACACCCCTCTCACCAGTCACATCATGCCTAATGGTTCTGATAAGTGTTTTTATGTTTTGTAATTTGAATTGGAAATAATGGATGCATTCTTATAATTATATGCCTATAATGGTTTCTGTATTGAATGACTAATTTAAGAATATGAATTCGTTCCTTGAGAACTTTCACATCTGATTGATTTCCTTATGCTCTAGTTTTATTCCTCAAAAACACTTTCCTAGGGAATTTCATCATTGTCCTAGAGTCGAGTGAGTACTCCCCTCATGGCCGAGGTTGAACCCCACAACCACTGTGAGGACGAAGTCTATTAAGATCAAAAGAATAATGAGATTCAAGTATCGAAAGGACATATCCTTTCGTTTGGAAGATGAATGGATGAGATCCATTCAGGAGGATCCAAGGTCTATTGCGACCGTTATATTTGAAGAAGGGGCACAGGCGTTAACGCCTCGACTCCTTCAGTCTTCGTATTTGAAGAAGGGGCACAGGCGTTAACGCCTCGACTCCTTCAGTCTTCGTAAGTTCGATGAATGTTAGTAATCATCGTGAAGGGGATGGATCGGGATGGATCCTCCAAAACCTGAAGTAGCGATGTGACCTAGACCATAGATCCAAGGATCTATCGAGACCCTCCTTGACCGTCGGATTGGTGAGATCAGAATTCACACATTGAGAGATTCGCACATTAGTGTGACTAAACTTACGAAACCCAAAGTTGCGATGTGATCTGGATCGTTGGATCGAGGAAGGTCATGTACCATCGATCTGACGCGAACAGATTAACGCAAGGAGTACGTGGGAATTTGAAATTCCCTAAAGACTAAACTTTTTCAGAAGCACAAATGAGGTCCAAGAGACGAACTTGTTTCAAGTTTGTAAGCTTAGGAGGGAAAGCGGAATTCGAGATTCATACATCAGGGTTACTCATCACTTCAAGATGTGCATCATGAACTGTTCAACTTGACACCAAAAAATTACTTAATTGCTAAAAATGATATGAATATTTCAATATCCACCTTAAATAAAATTGTAATTATAATTGTAATTTTTTTTTATATTAAAAGAATTTCAAAAAATGTTTACACATTAAAGAATTCGATCCCATGAACTCTCATGATAAATTCACACTTATAATTGAATTTTATTTTAAAAACTATCAACAAGCCCCTACCAACCCACATACTTCTCTCGTATCAAGAAGTTTTGTTATTTGCATGGTGGACTTAACTATTGAATTGATTGATATCACATTTACATAGTCTACTCTAACACTAATTAATGCAACAAAATTCTATGGATGATTTCGTATAATGTCGACATCAAGACTAACCATGGATCATTGGAGGCAAACAAAAGTTGGCTGTATCTAGCATATTATCACTATAAATGTTTAATCACAATAGATATTATTTTATATTATTACATAAAAAACGAACTGTAGCGGTAGGATAAGTAAGATACATAAGTCCATATAAGACTTGCGTACCGTTTGATAACCTCAACCCCTTTTGTCCGTTAGGCATACGTTTGGATTTGAGCTTTATGCTCACGAAACGCAGACTGTCTTTGCACAAACCGAGCAACAAGAACGTGCTTTCAATTCGGTCCATCCGATTATCTGATAGCTGGGTTTGCTCAGCATTGAATTTGATGACTGGAAGATTAGACAAGGTACGTATAATCTCCTGACATCACATACCCCATCAATAACTGCATCAGTGACTCCCAAGGCAATACCAACGAGTCAGCAGTTTAACTGTTTTTCGAGAGATGAAGAATCCAATGCACTTCAAGAAAAGGATATTGTTTCGCATTCTCCTGCCTTTACGACCAACGAACAGAAAAGAGGCAAAAGTGGAGTGGCGCCACTCGCGAGGAGGTGGGTCACCGAGACGGGCTGCGAACCATGGACCAGAAAATATATTAATGTGAATAAATATAAACATAGGAGTATGTACAATGGATTAAACGTTGTATTGATGAGCTTTTACAGCTAAATAGTATAGAATCCTAAAGAGCTAAATAGTATACAGATCCCTGAAGACACTCATCCTTAGGATATCCAAAATGACAGTTTTTCCACCAAAGTTGGAGTTAATGGGATGGAATTTGGATGTTCTGAATGGTTTTATTGATCAAAGCTCTAAGGACATCGTCTCTCCATATTCCGGAGGGTTTAGAGAGCTTTGGAATAGATCCAAACTCTAGAAGGAAAAAGATATCCAAAAGTTCAAATTCTAAACATCAAACCGAATTGGAATTTGGATGCTCTATATTGTTTCCTGGATCAAAGTTCCAGGAACATAATCTCTCCATAACCCAAAAAGTCGTTCCAGGAACATAATCTTTCTATAACCCAAAAAGTTGTTCCAGGAACAAAATCTCTGCATAACCCAAAAAGTTTAGATGTCTTCTGAATCAACTCAAAATCTCAAAAAATCTGAGTAATATCGTATTTTACGAAGCTTTTTAGACAAACGACACACTGCTCCATGCAGGGGTAGGACGCTGGGACTAGAACACAGCTTTTTTCCTTCTATCTCCTTTTGTCAGACATCTGGCATAATTTCTAACAGATTTAACGGTAAGTTTGGTCGGATAAACGATGCTATATGAATGACCTTAATCCTTATCCAAGTCCTTTTGTCATTATGATTTTTTTGTATTTGGCAAATTCCTTTAGGTAAAGAAATTTTGCTACTTCAGTTGTCACGCCCACTTTGTACACCTTTGAGAAAATAATCAAACACAATGAAATTTTTTTAACCAAAATTTAAACAAAATTGTTGTCATATTTATATGCTGCATAATTCAAACGGCTAAACTCATTTGTGAAAAAAATTGTAATTTCAATGGTTTTGATAGTCGATTTCACAAAGTAACAAAATTCAAAGATGCAAAACATTGAGACATCCTAAACAGATGAAACCGACAATTGACCCTGCAAGAATGCAGTCGAGTTGTACAGAACAAAATTACCATGTCCAGTTTTATGCAATGCAGTGCGAGTGACGCTCTGTCTATTTGAACGAACGGCTAAATTCATTTGTGAAAAAATGTGCAAATTCAATGGTTTTGATAGTCAATTTCAAAAAAGTATCAAGATTAAAAGATGCAAAACGTCGACACAATCTAAACTGATGAAAAATGCAGTGGAGTCGTACAGAACACAATTACCGTGTCCAGTTTTATCCAACGCAGTCCACATGACGCTCTGTCTATTTGAACGAACTTCAAGAGTTTGACTTCAACAAAATGAAAAGAATGCAGTTGAGTCGTACAGAACAAAATTACCATGTCCAGTTTTATCCTCTGCAGTCCACGTGACGCTCTGGATTAGGATCCAAGAACGAACATGCCGCTAATTGTGTCCAGAGGACCATTCTACAGCTTGTAATTTTGTAATTGAGCATTCTACAATTCATTATTAGGTTGATGTGTGATTAAGTAAATGAAAATTGTATATGTTCACTTTAAGCCATTTTAATTTAGGTTAGTCTAAAGGGATCAAATCTCTCCAAGGTGCAAGCTCTAGAGATTTGATCTCATTGAGCTCTTAGTAGAACAGCAAAAAAGGAAAGGTTTACACCCCTAGAGATTTGATCATTTAAACTCTTCTTAGAACCATAGTTAAGTTAAGATGAGTCTATCCAAACACAATTCAATTCTTCCCTCAACTTTGGTGGAACACTCCACAAAACTAAATATAACATTTGTATTGAAAAGGTCAAAATTCTTACTAGAGTACATTACTATCACAATAGAAAATCTAGAAAACCATAAAATTTGAAAAACAACCTAACAATCTAAATAAAAATTATGACTGGAAGATTAATCAGAACTAGATCCCAACTTTATCACTACAATTAATTCCAGGTAATCAAATGGAATTTTTTTTTGTATTCCAGTATATAACTAATCAGCTATCTAATAAAACTTAACCTAATTTTTCATATACATATCTTGTTACTGATCAGATTTTCTTCGTATCTTAGATGTGCAACATCTAAATAAAACAATGATTTGATGAATCCGGAAAAACACTCCTATCATATTTTAACGAACTTGGAAAGTTTTATTTCAACAAAATTAATATTTTCTTTTCATATCCATACAGTTATCCAAAGAACGAACATCGAGATTTTGATTTCAACAAAATCGAAATCACCACAGATCGACGTTATTCCGGCATCTATACTGACGGAGATGTGCGCGATAACATTGCGTTTCCCAGATATTTATAAAATTTCACTGTTGCTTTTTATATCTTTGTAGATATTTCACTGTAGTTTTGTTTTAAACAGCAAGGTTATTGATGGGTAATGTATGTCATACATTTGTATCCGAATCCCCTTAGAGCTCTGTAACTATGACAGACTGCTTAGAGGTCCCGGACACTGAGCTCTGAGCTCTGCAACATTGGCAGACTTCTTGGAAGTCCCTGTCTTACTAGGTTTTACATAATGTTCCAGACTTTTGCGCGAACTCTGCTCTCCTGTGAGGTTTATCTGCTCCATCACTCCTCTTGGCCTTGTGAGCTTGACTACATCTCTATTTATCTATCTACCTCGATCCCATGACCAGTAGTCACAACCTCTGACCATGTACACTTGAATCGACAATGTTCATGCTTTTTTAATCTCTTTTAACTCTTCTCTTTCTAGAGAATCTCTTTTAACTCTTCTCCTTCTAGAGAATCCCACTGATGTACTTTTAGAGATTCCCTCTGATGGAGGCCCACTTATGAATGCTGCTGACGAGGCCCTATGGAACAGTGCAGGCCTCTTTTCATTGGCGGATGAGCTCACCAGGAGCACTAGTTTATCTCTGTCCCATTTCTGTCCCTGCAACTCAGTCCACGCACTCTGCTCCTACTACTGTCCCATTTCTGTCCCTGCAACTCAGTCCACGCACTCTGCTCCTACTGCCTCTCTAATCACACCCGGGACCTCTCTCTCTACTCCACCAACTGCTGTACCTGACATCAATGCTTTGAAGCACTCTCATTTCCCCCAAGCTTCTCCTGCTGGTTCTCCCACCCACTCGGATTGCAGACCTCCAAACTTAGTCTCAACCTCTAACTACAGCTTATCCTTCTGTGCTTCATGCCAAGGACCCCCACAAAGCACTCGAAGCACACAGGCTCGTCCGACTCCCCCTGGGCATTCACCTACCTCTGGAACTGCTCAAAAGACTCACACTCAATCTCTTGAGGAAAAGATATCTACATCTCAACCATGGGTCTAAAAAAAAACTAAAAAGAAACTAATTCTTGGTACCGACATTGGACTGGCAGAGTCCATCTCGATGTCTCTCTGTAGTCTTGTGGCAGGATTTCCTATAGACATCTCTGCACTACAGACTTGGATACTTGGCTGTCCAAATCTTGGAGGCCCCTTCTAGGTTATGTCCCCTCTCTCTCACATATTGGGTGGGTATGGCTCTACTTTCACCTTAAAACTCTTGAGGATGCCACAACCATCCTGGAATGACTCTTGATTTTGGACGATAACAACCTCATGCTAAAACAGTGGAGAGTGAGTTTTGATCCTTCTCACGATTACTCCTCCCTGGACTACGTCTTCACCTTTGGAATGAAGAAGCCCTCATGGCTATTGGAAATTCTTTGGGTCGCTTCATCTCTAATAATATCTATAGACTCCAAGACCCTCACTAGGCCAGATAGGAAACTGGCAAGGATTCTAGTTGAGATGGATATACATGAGGGACTTTCTGAATCACTAGATATAGATTGGCGATGACACATCACTCGCCAGAAGCTAGATTACCATGGCATCCCTTTCAAATGCATTCTTTGTAGGAAGATGAGGAACTTGAGAAAGTCTTGCACTAGCGCACTTGAAGAGGATACATTTGAGGAAACTATGCTTGAGCTTGCTATAAATATGGACTCACCTCCTGCACACAACCACATGCATCCACCATATTTTCCTAATGATGGCATCACTCCTAGTCTGGACACCATTACTGGTAAGCTCAAAACTATTTTCCCAACCCTTTTTTCCTCGCTCTCCTCCCTAGAACTAGATCTTATTGACAACTCACCCATGTTTAAATTGAGATTGGCTTCCTCTTCTTCTGGGGTTTGCATACCTCCACTAGCCTCACCCAAAATGCCTAACACTTCTCAAGTTTCTCCTATAGATCTAGATCCCATTCTACCTAACACACACCCTACTCCTTTCAACCCAGATCCCACTGCCGCGACTTCGACTAGCACCCAACCTGCATCAGTTCCTTTGCACACTCTCAACATACCACTATCCTCTACGTCGACCTTCCCCCTGACCACTCCATCACGAAACCCTCGTCCTATACACTACTCAACGACTAGCACCCAACCTGCATCAGTTCCTTTGCACACTCTCAACATACCACTATCCTCTGCGTCGACCTTCCCCCTAACCACTCCATCACGAAACCCTCTTCCTATACACTACTCAATGACTACACACCCTTCATATACTCTGAACTTTCCTCCATATGTTGCATCGACCCCTCTCCCGACTATCCCATCTCTAATTTCTACTATTAACTACACTTTGGATGAGCAGGATCACACCCTTGCTTCAACTCATAATAATACTCACACCTAGATGACTGAGAATATTGGCAAACAGGCTATTGTGCAGGATGATTTTTTCACCTACCAGGACTAAGAGAGACTGATCCTGGTGAAAACACACTTAGTGATGTCTTGAACTCTATTTTACCTTCTTACAAATAATTTCTAACACCTACGCCCTTGCCTACTTATAGAGGTTCATCTATACATCTGCCAGATGCTGGAGTTATCTTGAGAACATCTGAGACCTCATCTGCTTCCCTGGGAAAAGACTACACTTGTTCTAGAGGTCATGGTTTTGAACACTCTTCCATCGAAACTCATAGTGCTCGCCGTAGGGAGGGCTTTCCACCTTCTCACTCTATGGACTATCCACACACTTCTACTGATATTGGGGCACTTAGAGGCATGAAA